>JABEVN020001230.1:0-25833 GCA_013146195.2 Codonopsis lanceolata | reverse complement strand
AATTATCGAGTGTGTAATTTTTTTCTTTAGAGGTTAAAAAAATATATTTTATGAACAAAAAAAAAAAGAAAAAGGAATAAAATATAAAAATGCAAATAAGAAGGAAAGATATATTTTGCCTACATAAAAAATTAAGAAGAATATAATAATACAATAACGCTTAATAGCTTACTTACAATTGACAAAAGCTATTTACGGTTGACATTAAATTATTTTAAAATATTTAACGGTTGGGATTCGTCACATGTGTGGAGGTGGTTATTCTTTTTATTAATAAACTATTTACTAAATTATTAAAAAAATAATTAAAAATTATTAAAAATAAACTAAAATTAATTAATTAATTAATTTTTAATAAATTATTGAATTATTTTAAAAATAATTTTTAAAACAAATTTTAAAAAAATATTTACGAAATTGATAAATAATTATTAAATAAAACATATAATACATATCTAATAAATACTCCTCCATCCCAAAATAATTGTTTTGTTTGAAAGTTTCCTTTAGGACAACACTTTTACAAATTACCATTTTTTCATCCTACTTTGATTATGAGCCACATACACATGAGCTTTAAAGTAATCTACACATCAAACTAATATTAATAATCCATCAAATGTGTTTTAACTAGCCGATGCGCCAAATCAACCCATATGATAATGAAACTATAATAATCTTATAACAAAAGGAGTATTATTAAAAAAAGAATAATTTAACACATTACAATTTTCATGGTCACTATTAGAGGTTGAATTAATTTTTTTTATAATCTTAACTTTATAATTCCCAATTAAAACATATTTTGAAAAATGTTAATATAATTTTAGTCAATTCTCTTTACGAATTAAATTGCATTCAATGAATAAGTGTTAACATCAAAATTTAATGAATTGACTTTTTTCAAATTTTATTAATCGATTAGATTTCCTTTAAACTTTAATGTTTTTTTTATTATTATATTTTACTATTTGAATCATTAAAACAAAATGCATTGATTAATTAATGTAAATATTTTTCTCTTATTTTTTATTCAAACAATATATATTTTCTTCTTATTGGTATTTTTATATTTCATTCATTCTTTCATTTTTTGTATATAAAATAGTACCTTTATTTAACCCTTAAAAGCAAAAAAAGAAAAAAGTGAGGACCCCCTCATATTTTATGAACAAAAACAACCTACCTTTTAACATCAATAATCAATAAGGATCTTCCAACATTTTAAAAACTTTGTGGGAGACAACTAAATTAATTCAATTAAAATTAGATGATAGTTAGGGATAGTGACAAAATTGTATATATTTTTAAAAGTACAATTGCAATTTCGCTCAAAAAATATACAATAGCAAAATGTGAAGATTTGTTAAAAAACAATGGCAAAATTAACCATTTTTCCGGTTTTCTTAAAAAAAAAAACTTTGCAACAGATATTGCCTTAACAATCTAATTTAAAAGTGACATTTACTATCAAATTAAAATTAAATCCATTTTGGATGGATATTGTCACCAAATATTGACGTGGATCCTAAACGGATTATGAATTGCTGTGAAGAGGAAGGAGAGAGAGGAGAGGAGAGAGTAAGTTTCATATGTGATTTCAGGTCTTATGAATTTATTTTTACTGCGATTCTGCCATTGATACTTGAATTCATAAATGTCATCACCACAAGAGACATAGAAACCATCTACTTTGACGATCCACTTAGCACGATAACTCTCTTACAATGTCTATCCAACTTCCAATTGTAGACGTCAAAAACAGCTTCTTTAGAACCCCAATAAAAATGACAGAAATAAAGAGTTCTTGTGTTAGCGCAAAACGTCCAGTCAATGTATTGCCGGTAAGACATCTTCTCCATTCCACGATCACTATGACCAGACTGACAGCGGGCAAAAATGTAGCTTTGGTTGCCTATCTCGTTCATAATAATAAGATCAAAATGATGATAAGAACAATTCTCAAGGTTGCCTTCATCAGCATTTGCATGGTGAAGCATGTAAACTGATAAGATGACTGAAAGAAATAGGCTATTCATCATGCTGTTCATCATGTTTTGAACAATTGCATAAATAATATTTTGGGGATTCAAGACTTCATGTTCTTCATATTTATGAGAAAAAATAAGATTCATGCATCATCACGCAAATCCTTTACATTGAATATATCTGATCACTACCACCACGAAATAGGATAAAAATATAATTGACTTTTTTAGTACCAATTAATACTCAATTTTTTTCTTAAATTGTTTCGTTTCTAAGAAATTTAAAGGGAGTACAAATAGTAAGAAAATAATCTTAATTAATTTCCAAATAGGACTTTCAATTCTTATGCATTTAAATAGTGTAAGGGTAAAATAAACCTGACCTATTTTGATTTTGTTTCACATTTCTTGGTCATAAAGTTTTGGTGGATATTTGGTAACAAAATCTTTAGTTGCATTTTTGGAAACAAAATATTCCTAAAGATTTTTGGTTGAATTTTTGGAATCAAAATATTTCATTATATTTTGAGTTTGATTTTTGAAGTTGTTTCAATTCGGATGTATAGATTTTGATTGTAACCGGATGTTATAACATTGGAAGTTACATTGGGCGTTGATGTTGTTTTGTCTTTCTAGCTGATTTTAGGAAGCTATTTGTTTCTTCTCACGTTTTCTTTACCTCTTTTTCTGTAGGTTTTGCTCTCCAAGACTTGTTGTCTTGTGAGAATTTTTGTTTTTGTGATTTCACATTCTTTTTGTAAAACAATTCATATTTTTAAGTGGAATCTTTTTGGCCATGAGGCTAGATCTACTAGTATAGACTTGTAGATTGTTTGATAAACTTTTGTCTTTAATTTCATGCTATATTAATTAAGTCTTCCGCTGTTTTACGTTTCTGACCATTGTGACTTCCATTGTAGCTACATTAGAGGCTACATTGGAAACTGCATTGCCTTCTCTTGAGAATCCTAGCTATTTTTGTTTTTTCACGTAGTGAATGTCATTTGCGTTAAGAACTACTTCCTCCGTTTCGGTTTTTCAGGTAAAGAGTTCCTGTTTGAAAGTTACGTTTTTTTTAAGGAAATGACACTTTAAGTAGCTAATTAGTAATAAAATGACATTTTTATGTCTTTATTTTTTAAAGTTGACTCTTTAAGTGAAACATCTCAAAATAAAATAATGGATACTTTACCCGGAATGGAGGGAGTACAAAATTTGTGGTTTTAAAATATTAATCAATAGCAAACAAAATTAAAAATACATCAATGATAAAATTAATAGAAATTTGAAATTTCAATTTAAATAAAAGGGAAAATCTCTTATTCATTCTTATCCTATTCAGGTTATGCTTGGATGGAAACTTCATGGAATAACTTCCTAAAACTACTCATAACTTCCAAAGCAGTTTTTCCTTTAATAAAGAAATAATTTAGGAAGAGGTAACAACTTCTCTAACTGCCTAGAAGATCTACTGGACAATTCTCCAGCAAGTTGACAACAGCTCCAGTTCCGGAATTTAGACAACACATGCCCACGTGACACCACGGATTTCATTTTCTTTGCAATCCAGCATTCTTTTGCTTAGCTTCCCTCTTTTGCAGCTCCCTTCACACCTACAAACATTAACAACCAAAAGCAACCAAAAGTGTAATATTTACTCTATAATCAATCATAAATTCGGCTAATAATATCACACATTTGAGCTCATATCAATATTCCCCCACACCTACACTATGCTTGTCCTCAAGCATCTTGAAGCAAAACAGATATTCATGTCCCTGATCTAAACAACTTATGAAATTATGACATTACTCCAATGCATGTATTTCAATGTGCATTATCGTATGGAAACTCAAAATTTAATCAAAGTGATGGGGATCTTAATATGTTTCAACTAGATTAACCCACATACCTCCAAAAGTATCCTTCAACATCTACATATGCATGTCTCAACTAATCTCACGGTGGCACTCATTCACTCCAGTGTTCAAACAGGGATGTGTATAATTAAGCACTCAACTCAATACGACGGGATGAAATTACCATAAGCTTGCAAATAGATCAAATCTCCATCACTGAATATGAGTCCAATACACCAATCAAAAGGTCTTTTAAGGGTTGTAACGGGGCTAGGGGTTAAAAGGTAGGATATAAGGATATAAGGTGAGATAAAAATGTCAAAGAATTGCGGAAATAACACATTACTCATAGCTCAATCATTGTTGAATTGTGTCCTTATGAAGCTTAAACCCTTAATCATAGCACATCTGCACAATTGAAAATGCATATTCAGACTTGACTTCAATCCTGCTTCTTTTCCCCGAACTGCTTTGGTCTGCTACTACAAACTTTAATTCCTTTTCTTTCTTTTCTTTTCTTTTTTACAAACTTTTGGTCTGCTGCTACAACTTTTGTTCTGCTGCCTTTTTTTACAACAACTAGATGAATTGCAGCTTTTATTTTGCATGCACTACTTAAGCAGAACCACATACAACGCTTAACTCAGCATAACCCAAAACCAAATTTCTCCTATTCTTGTACCAAACAGGATGTACTCCATTTAATTTCCAACTCACAAACTGAATTAAGACTATGATTCACATGAAATTCCTACAATTCTTGACATCAGGCTAATGAAAAAGAGAGTCAAATAGGCGAAGGTTCATTTTAGTTGAAAGAAAGAAATGGGTAAGGCTCAAAAAATGTTAACTAAGGGAAAATAATAAAGGGTAGGATAGAAAAAAGATAGCCAAAAGTGGGAAATTCCTAAATGCCTTAATCATATTGGTGCATAAACTCATTGATGTGATCTCGAAATGTATGTAAAAATGCAAGTTCTAGAATTAACATCCGTGTGCGAGAAACACTCAAAGAATAACTGAGAGCAAAAGCGAATGAAATGCTCCATAATTGGCCCAAAAGCTCACTTAGAAAGGCTAAGAGTCGACACATGCATACATAACAGTTGACGAAATATTTTTTTGAAAACATGTTGTTAAACTAGAACAGAAACATTTCAACATGCCCATCACGTATCAAAAATTTCTTGTTTCAAAATGAGAATGCACATAAAAATACAAACATCCCAGTAACATCATTGATCATATCAGAAAAAATAACTCAAAGAAATGCAACCAAATTCCCCCCACACCAAGACAATACATTGTCCCCAAATGTAGCACATAATAAATGGAAGAACAAAAAATGATGCGGGAAGAAAACTTCTCTGTTATGTTGATGTGGCAAGGGTGGCTGCAAACTGAATAACTAGAAATAGGCCAGCATCAAGTCGTTTTGGAATTCTTCTTGAAATACTACATGGGCATGTGCTAAGCTCCACAAGCCCTGCCACTTGCAACTCATCTAGAACACTTTTTTTTAGATCACACACCTGCTGTTGCTAATAAAACTAAAAAGAGAATGAAAAACAACAAAGAAATTAATTTAAACGAGTAAAAACAGGAAATTAAAGCATTAAAAAAAACTTTGGGTTGCCTCCCAATTAGCGCCGCTATTTAATGTCTGTAGCTAGACCCAACGCCCACTCTTCCTATAACTCGATCAAATTATTACCAATGATAACTGGCAATGGAGGAAGAATTTTTTCACTTGAAAATGGTAATGAAAAAGAAGCAAAATCAAACCTGGGTGTTACCTCCAGTGTGGAATATAATGTCATAGTATTTCCTTGTACCTCCTCACTGCCTTGGAAAGGTACATTTGTCAAACATTTTACGGGCACTAATTCTAGCTTCTCATCATTTTCCTTCTTTTGTAGTGCAAATTTTCCTAGGAAAGGTGGAAGGATGACAATTTTCTGATTTTGTGCACCCAATTCATCAGCTTCTTTCTTCAACGAATCATGTTATAGCACACTTTCTTCATTGTTGCTGCTATCAACCAACCTTTTCTCTTGTGCAATTTCTTCATTTTCCCGAAGATTCTTTTCAACTTGAAAAGGTAATCTTCCTTAGTTTACCTCCATCTTGCTCATGGACACGACTAGCTGCAAAATTTGATTTTCAAGAGATTTTATTCTAGCCTTGGTTTCCTGTCTATCTTGTTGAATCGTGTCAGCCAAACTTTTGATTAAACTCTCAAGCGGAGTTCCTGAACTAGTGAAGGGCTGTGATGGTGGAGATGGTTGGAATGATGGCCGAATTTGTTGCTGCCCTTGAAACCCTCCTACAACATTTACATGCTCATTCAAATCCTCTTGTGACGTTGGACACATATCAGTTGGATGACCAACATTCACGTAGATTCCACACGCCTTGACTTGCTGAACTTGCCCTGAGACTAATTTCTCCAAAACAGAAGTTAAAGTGTCTAATCTACGATCAATAGAAAAAACATTTACCTCATTAATCTTGCTCGGATCATACTGCCTTGTCCCAAATTGTTGAGCATTTTCAGCCATAACATTACAATAAAATTCTTAAAAGGAAATAAATAGCAAAACCGTTCCCCGGCAACGCCGCCAAAATTTGACGTGTGTCAAATCGTCAAAATTAATTCACCTACTTCCCTAATAACGAGTATAAGGTAAGTCGGGATCGTATCCACAGGGAACGTTGTACTTATTCCTTTTTAGAATTTTACTAAGTAAATAATGCATACGAATTTATATTTTTAATTAACTAAGAATAGACTAACAACTAATTAACTGAAAATTAAAGATTTTAATTAAGCTAACAGATTAAAAACTTGACTAAATTCAATTCAGTAAAGTCCAGCCAATGAACTAATTCTCATCTCGCATTTTACTTCTGATCATAGATGCAAAAATGTCTTGTTAAATCACAAATAAACCGGTTATAGGTATCGACAAACGCCTAACACTCAATCTCTCCTTACCGTGTTGATAATCAAGAGAAGCTCGTTAATTATCGTCTAACCGAATTACAACCTCCGAGACGCTCGTAAGATTTAATAACTCGGTTGCATTAAGAAGAGAGAGACCTGATTCAAAGCCATGCATATTGAAGCAATAACATGTAACTAAGATTATTCGTTCCCGTAATACGGTCCGATTATGCTTGTGATGCCTAAAAGGTGTATTACTCGCCACTTTGTTAAAACCGAGGACAATTACGGATCAACAGCGTTAACTAGCTATAGACTATTATGTTAATTAATATTCTGGCCATAAACATTAATTAGACACAATAATCTTTCAACGTGCTAAACGGAGAACGAACAAATATTTGTAACAAAACAAGAATTAATTCTATTAGATCTCACAGAAGTAAAATGCTAGAGACTTAATTGTTCATTGACTGAAATAGTGAATTTAGCTACTAAACATAATTAAAACAACTTACAAAGACCAATGATTTAATGTTCCAGCAAGTGTTGAACTTAAGAAAGAATTCAAGTTTCTCTACACTTTCTCTTCTAGCAATTGTGAGTGACTTATCTCTTTAAAAGTGACTGTAAGGCTACTGCCCAATTCCTGCGAGTGATGCCTCCTGTTCTGCCCAAATTACATAATAAATATCACTCATTTTTCCCACTAAAGCCACTACTTGGCCATTTTTTTTACAAATTAAACTACCAATAACTTCCTAAAACTACCCATAACTTCCAAAGCAGTTTTTCCTTTAATAAAGAAATAATTTAGGAAGAGGTAACAACTTCTCTAACTGCCCAGAAGATCTGCTGGACAATTCTCCAGCAAGTTGACAACAGATTCAGTTCCAGAATTAAGACAGCACATGCCCACGTGACACCACGGATTTCATTTTCTTACAATCCAACATTCTTTTGCTTAGCTTCCCTTTTTTGCAGCTCCCTTCACACCTACAAACATTAACAACCAAAAGCAACCAAAAGTGTAATATTTACTCTATAATCAATCATAAATTCGGCTAATAATATAACACTTTTGGGCTACTATCACATAACCAACCAAAACCCAAACAACGTAGGGTTTCAACCCAAGGCTCATTATCATATTATTGATCTTACAACGACTCTGTTGAGTCTTAATTCTACATTTCATTCTTTATGCATTTCATAAACCCACAATTAAACACTTCATTCATATATACAACAAAATCCCAAATTCATCCGGGCTTGTTTCCCAAGCCTAAAAATCCAAGAACTCCCCGTAATCATAATCCCACTTTGAGTTTAGAAACGAAGTGCTCCACAATCATAATCAAATGAAATCCAAACATCGTAGGATTTCAACCCAAGTTCATTAACACATTATTGAACTTATTTTGACTCCATTGAGTCTTAATACTAAGTTTCATTCTTTACCCATTTCATCAATTTCAACATTTACACCCATTTCAATTTATAACAATTTCCTCAATGATTCGGGCTTGATTCTCAAGCCCTAAAATCCATAAAGACTCAACATAAATCATAACCCATTTCTTACAACACACAATATCATTCAAATCATCTTATTCATGCTATTAACAATTCATACTTCCAAAAATCCCCAAAATAGTCATGCATAACATATCAAGTGTTCATTGCCCACAAATAGCACATATATTGCTTTCCTTAGGGCCAATGAATCAAAATCAAAAGAAAGTAACTTACCTAGCTCGGATGAAAACTTCAAAGAACGAAAATCCGATCGGTGAAGTTGTTCTACTCGTCGAGGGCTTCAAGAATCCGAAGTTTGAAGGCAATCCGACAATTGGATCTTCGTGGATCGAAGGAAGAAGAAGGCTAGGGCTCAAAGCCCCCAAGAACTCTTTCTCTCTCTAATACGTATGAAGGAGGAGGAGAAATGAAAGGGAATTGTTGAATTCCCAAGTGGGTTTGGGTATTTATACTTCCCAAATTAAAGAAGGCACATGGAATTTCCATAGGACGATTAGTAAAGATTAGGCGTAATCACTCACTAATCAAACCTCAATCAACTTCCAAATAATGTTAGGATATGATTAGGACTAAGTATGGGAGGTTAGGAAGGGTTTAGAAGGGGTTTGATGAGGGTAGGATATGTAATTCTCTACCAAACACAAAACATGGTAAAGCAGTGTCGGGGTACCATGCGGTCGCATGGTCCCCAAGCCATGCGACCGCATCCCCTTAGCCTTCTCTTCATGGTTTCTTCTATTGACCTTGCGGGGCCAAGGTCATTCTACCTTGCGGCCGCAAGCCTTCCAAAGCAAAAAAGGCTTAGAATTCAACCCCAAATGACCCAAACACATAACCAAATCAAAAAAGGTTCAAACCCCATCCAAAGTGGGTCTAGAATTCCCACAGAACACCCACAAACAACCACCGAAACATCTCGAGCAAAACCGGAACAAGGTGCAACAACGTGCAACCGAAACGACAAATGAACTAGCAATCGAACGAGCAATGAAAGGAGAGTTTAAGGCAAGTCTAAAGGCTAATGAAGAAGCTTGAATACTTCTAGAAATTTGAATAACAACTAGGAGAATAAGAGCTCCAAAGGAGAGACGATTACACGACTCAATCCCGAACTACGCGATAGAGACGAATGCTATCTCCAAAGCTTCCAAATCATCAATAGACTTAAGGAACACCTCCAAATTGAAGTCTAATACATCTAAACATGTTAATCAATCATCATGTAGAGGTCTAGGATCAAACTGAGGTCACAAACACAATATGCGAGCAAACTCTCAATCGCGTCGCATTCTGACTATCGTCGAGTTACAACTTGTGACTTTAGCAAGTCAACAACTATAGGGCATCTCTAAATAATGTTTTGGTCTTATTTTTGTCTCTCGTACACATATAGACTCTCTCGCAAACCCAACATGCAGTCATCAAAGGAAGAAGTGCGAGTATTGCACGCAATTCAAGCTAACCAAGGAGCGGGGTGTTACAATGATAGTGGCAACTAAGAGAGAGGACAGATCTGGACTAATAATTTGAGGCAGAGTAGGGTTTGAAAATCAAAAGAAGCACTAAGAAGACATGTGAAGGTATTTTTGTCATATTTAACAAAATTGATTAGCTTTTTTAACAATAACATCAGGACTAAGGAGGGAAAAAAAACAACATTAGAGACCAAATGAATCATATTCAAACATTAGTAAAAGAACTTTTGTCATCTAAAAGATTTCTGAACGACATAGCGGACAAAAAGGGCTCGAGCACCTTACTGAATGCCCAGACCAAATACAGTTATTAGAGTGTGAAAAAAAATTACTAAATGTGAAGGGCATTTGGCCTAGTGGTATGATTCTCGCTTAGGGTGCGAGTTGGTCTATAATTATGCTCAAATAGGCTAGGGGGTGAATAGCCTATGATGCCATTTAAAAATGTTTCTTTTGATTGCGTTTAAAGAAGAGGTTTTAATGACATAGGCAGTTTTTAACATGTTGAGCATGTCTTATGGTAGAGGCTAACAGACTTACTCTAAGCAAAGATTTCAACTCTGCTAGTAAACTACATGTTAAATCAAAAGTCTGTTTGAAAGAGTTTAGAGCAGCGGAAATAGTAAGGCTATGATTTTAGAGAAGTCTTAAGTGGCTGTGCACGATTATATGATTAGAATAACAACACACTTAATACTTCTTCAAATGCAAATTTAGGAAGTCATTGGAGAATAACTTTTCAAATGATAAATCCGTTTGTAAAGGCTTGTAGAGAGGTAAAGACTGAAAGATAAATTATTTGAAGGAACATCTGAATTTATTCAAAAATAAATTACAGATTACATCAACCTATCCACTCTATGAAAAGTTTTTGTTATTGTCCTTTCAAGCCTTAATCTTTATTTAATTATTTGTAAACAACTTCTTAAGTAAAGAGGGCAATATGAGACGAGAACAAGAAATTGATATGAGAAGAGAATTTTCAAGGTCGTTCATAAGATAAATATTATCTGAACGATTGAGTGCAACGCACTCGACCTTCCATGATGATCGATTATTGCACAATAAGTTAATAAATTCCCCTTTGCTATCCATCATCTCCCAACATGCACTTACAATACTATAGTGTTGACTGTTGATATTAAAAGCATTCATGTACATGTACTACTTATATGACCTAAAAGTCAACTTCTTTAACTTTTGCAAATACTAAAAAGGGACATGCATTTTAGAATGGAGGGAGTAATTCTCTTATTGAATTCCCCTGTCCTGATAGCACGCAAATTAGACTGAATGGGCAAGTTTCCAATCCCTAAAACAGACTATGTAATCAATAACGAACAAGGTAGGAGAACAAAGAGACCAAGGCACAACAAGAGGAAAAGATGGCTCAAGGAACTATTGGTACCCAAGAAGTTCCAGCTGCTTAGGATTTAAGTGGAACTCATGTCGAAGTAATATTAACCTCTAATCTCTTGAAGATGAAATGCTAGCTTGTACATTATGGATGTCTTCAACAGTTGCTGTTAAACAATTAATCTCTTTTATAATAGCAGGCGTTCCTATTACTTGATCTGGATGAAGGTTGTTCCACAGGGATGTCTACACAAATAATAACTCCATTAAGATGTATAATAGACAAACAAGCTCATAAATATATACCAAGAAAAAATAAAATTAAAGCTAGATTTACTTCATTGCTTCATTGCAAAATAAGACCTTAAATATATGTCGATTATTGCACAATACGTTTGTTTGTCTAGACAAACATAATACGTCAAATCAAACAGACCCTAAATCTATGTCGTTTTTGGGTTTGCTTCATTGCAAAATGACCTTAACTTACCAAGCTTATACTTTCTAGAGTTACTAAATTAATATTTCTTGATTGTTTGAATTTTAATTGCAGACACTTTGCAATAGGTGTGGCTTGCGCCATTCACGAGCTTTGAGAAATGTAGTTGAAAGTCACCAAGTTGAAACCGTGTGTAACTATATATCAACGAAGCTCGAGGAGGAGTAGGTGTTGAATGGGGGGAGACATCCACCGGCGATATAGAATCTTTTTAGGTAAATGATATTATGAGTTAGAGCTTGTGATATTATTACAATCTTTAATGTTAAAGTCGTTAGATGATTAAATTGGTGATGATTTAAAAGTCTGTGTCATTATTTGAAAAAAAAAAGTATATTTGATCTAATGGTGTAGTCGTGTAGAGATCTAAGTAGATTTGATCTAATGACACTAACATTAAAGTTTGTAATAATATCACAAGCTCTAACTCGTAATATCATATCTCACTTTTTATACAAGCAGTCTTTGGATTACGACTAGTGGCTAACTAAAATCTAAAAAATTTAAGATAAAGATTGTGATTGACACATATTATAATTTAATAGTCGCTTGGGTAAAAAATTCAATACTGCCGATAGATGGAAATTTTACTCTTAATTTTGATGATTTAGGGTATGACTTAGTTACCAATCAAAAAAAGAACTAACTGAAGTTAAGGTTTCAAAGTTTACCTCTTTCGCAATAAGTAAGTCTCCTATAAGACGTTGTTACGGATCCTAGCCCGTATCCGTAAGACGAAACCCCAAAAATAAGAGAAAGAAGGTTCTTGGAAAAGACGATGCATCAAGAAGACACACAGATTATCCATGGGCTTGGTGGGTCACATCTATGAGAGAAAGCGAGGAGATATTGGAGCGAGTCGGGCGGGCAAATCCTGAAGCTCCATAAGAGGAGGACGCGGGTAAAAGGCTAGGTGGCGAGGCACGTGGCATGCTAGGAATGCGCGAGTGCATTCATTAGAAGTTTTAAGAATTGCTCAAGTGCCCTCCATTTTTCAAATTTTGCTCTGGTGCCCCTTTACTTTAAAAAAACTTGGTTGCCAAAGTACTTTTCCTTAGACTTTGTATTTTTGTGACTAAATCAACTTAAAAAACTATCAACTTTATTTATAATGCAAAGTGACACTTCGTATGCAAAAGTGATACTTTTAATTTTTAAGGTCAAAAGTGATAATTTTAAAGAAAAAAAAGATAATCTATACATATATAAAAAGAGAGATGTGATTTTTAAAAAGTTCCCGCCAAAATTCACTTTCCAAATATGACAACATTATTATTTTGTTTAGTTGCATTTTTTTGCTTTGGGAATTGAAACATTTTTTTAATGGAAAACTAATATTGAACAAATGCATTGAACATGTTACCTCTCTTATAATATGAATGGTTGTTAAGATTGACTTTAAAATGAATCTATTGAATATGAAAACACATTAAGTATATTTTGTGATCATGCATATATTTTATAATTTGGTAATTAAAACACAATTGGTGCATAATTTTGAACACTCAAAGGTATATAAAATAATATTTACATCCTTGAATAGAATTGAAATAACATAATTTGAATAGATTTGATGAATTTATCTGTTTTTGAAATAACATAATTTGTATATAACCCATTTTGTTGTATTGGAAATTGAAAATAAAAAATATCATTATTATGATTGATTGGATAAATTATTTCAAAACCTCTTCGCCTTCTTATTTAGTATATTAAGAAAAATATGCATAGTAGAAACATGAGAAATAACAAAACCAATTTTTTTTGTCAATTTCTTTACATCAATATCCATGCTAGGAAAAATAAAGATGGAATAAACCAACGATTTTGAAACTAAATCATATATACACACTTTGAAGTAAAACTAATTCATATACAATCAATTAATAATATTATCATGATCTGACAATTTTTTCTTTATTTCACCATAACCAAAGTTATTATTGTAAAAAAAATCTATAAATCGAGATAGGACCAATTTTTTGAGACATCTAGCTACATGTAAAAAAAATGGAAACCTGATAATTTATAATTTTTTAGTTACTTATACATGTTAAATAATTTAGATATAAATAAAGTACTGATGATAAAATTAATCAACATTCAGATCGAATTTGTTTGTTAGTTGAACTAAATCACGAATTAAAATTAATAAATGAGTTTTGAAGTTAAACATACTTTTGAAATATTTTTGGAAACATGCACATCAGTGAATTCAAATTTTGTTGAGACTCCAAAGTAGAGAATGAGAGAAATTGAACCTCAATTCCATTGTTTACAATTGGAATTGTGGGCTTTAATGTAAATTTTATGTTTATATCCAGAAAAAATATTAGAATTGGAATTGAACTGAAATTTTTAATATTTTTATTCTATAAATTGATTTTTTTTCTCCAAAGGTAAAACATTTTTAAACCTAAAGACTCTTGATTTTCTTTAAATTTTTTTATTTCTATTAATTTTCTTATAAGTTTGAATTTGTAATTGAACTCTACATGAGAGCCAAACAAAATAATCATAATTTTAATGTTACAAAATTATGATATTCAATTCTACACATCGAACTCATAATATTTATGTTGCAATCATTTGTGTATTTTATTAGCACTAAAGTTTTAACTATTGTATTGATATGAATATAGGCTTCATGAATCGCATGAGTGCTTTGATTATAATTTTTTATGATTAACTTTAATTTTTACTATACAAAGTAAACTGTTTTGATTAATGACATGTCACTTCGATATCAATTTAAAGATATGTTTAAAAAAAGTTATTGTTTTATTAACATAATTTTCTATAATTTGTTTTATATGCATATTGAATTAGTGATTTTTCATATAATTATTCGGTTATATGGTTATTATTAAAGTTTTATATTGTTTTATTTATATCAATATTGAACCGTGCATTACACGATTGTGTTGTAGTATATATAAAAACTTAAGTGCATAAGTTTTAGAAATTTCCCACCAAAACTCACTTTTCAAAAATGGAATCACTTATGTTCTCTTTATGTCAATTTTTTTTAAATTGAATTTGAGAAATGTCATTTAATGATGTTGACAAAAACTATTCCAATTGAATTTACTTTTTTTTATTTGGAGAATTAAATTCAAAAATGACATATAAATGACATATAACTAATTACATACCAAAGCCATATAACTATTAAATATCACACAAAAATAAAGTATAAATCAAATTTCTAGGCAAGCTATTCATAAGTCAGACAGAGTTCATGTGCATATAATTAATTAAAAACAAAATCAATATATAAAAATAATTCGTAAAAATGGTATTTATTCAAAAATATTGAATAGCTTACTATTATTATAAATAAAAAATAAGTAAAGAAAAATACTTACGATTGTTTTTAATAGATCTTGAAATACAGTTCTATAATATTTAAAACAAAAAACAAATAAAAAATACGTTCAAACTCATGGGCCTGACTTTGTTTGTTTTTTTAGTTTGAGTCCGTCTTAGTTTAAATTATCACTAGATTTTGTGTCTGTACTTATGACACGGTGTCAGTATGGAACTTATTCAATGTATGAAGCGGACAGTATGCAAATGAATTGATATATGCTTGAGATTTTGTAAATATCATATGAATGCACACTACACAACTGAAAAGAAGACAAAACTTAATAAAGTAAACAAAAAAATACATTTTATGATGGTTCATTACAAATAAGTAAGAATATCGAGAACTTTATGTCATGTTCAAATTAGAGTGACATTTTCTTTTTCTTTTTTGTTAATTCTTTATATAATTGAAAATTGAAATGTAATATATAAGTTATGTTGTTGAAAGAGATACATGTTTTTTTTTTTGTGGTTTCAATTAAATAGTCATATAAAAATTAAGATGCAATTTTTTTTTATTACATCACATCAATGAACAATACATATTTTAAAATCTCAAACTATCAGTTAAATTTGAACGATACATACTCGTGAATATTTCAATTGAATTACATATTTTGAAATCTCAAACTGTGAGTTAAATTTGAAGATTGTAACTCAAATAATGTTGTTTCGTAATATAGTCTATTCACTTGAGTTATGCAAGGACACGAGATTAATTGTTATAAGGCTGAGAAACCATGATTTAGAAGGTTGTGTTATTTCAAAGAGCAATTCTAGTGGTACTCTTTTGATTTCAAAAATGTCACTGATACTATTTGATCCTAAAATTTCTTTCAAATTCCAGATAAAACATTTTTTTGTTGAATATGTCTTACACAATATCTATGAATAAAAATCATAGTAAGTCATTGTCTAATATTAGACTCAATTTGAAAACATGTTTTTGGTTATTATCAGTTGTATATAGTTTTGTTTAGAGTTACTATCTGATATTTATAGTTACAATAGTCGTACATCTTGAATGAAAATTATTGTATATAAAAAGTATTCCAAAATTTATATTATTTTTTTTCAAATTTATAGGATTTACTATATTTAATTTTATTGTTTATTTTGTTCATATTAAAAAAAATTAATTACATATTATTGATCAACTTTAATTTAATATATAATTTTATACACATGTACAATCCGTGTAACGCACACATAGGTGCATCACTAATTTTTATTAAAGTGCAAAGTGACACTTATGTGGCCAAAGTGACGCCTTTATTGTTCAAAAGTGACATATTCAAAGCGAAATAGTGACACCCTTTCATTCATAATTATTATTATACATTGAGGGTCTAAAGTAACACTTTTAAAGACAAAAATGACACGCTTAAGGACAAAAGCGATGACGGTTGTTATAAAAGATGCAAATTGATATTTTTAGAGCCAAAAGTAACATTTTCATGCTAAGAAATGATATTTTTTCATTAATGATCAGTATTACACAATGAGGGTATAAAATGACACACTTAACCAAAAGTGTCTCTTTTATTAATAATAAAATGTTACACTTTTAAGGTAAAAATGATACTTTAAAGTACATAAATGATACTTTTAAAGTCAAAAGGCGACAATTTTCATTTATAAATCCGAGGGGAGGTGATGCAATTTTGAAAAGTTCAGGGATAGTGCTACAATTTTGGAATCTTTGATTCATTTAATATTGATAGCTTCGATCTTACCAATTAATTATATAAGTTTTTGTCATTTGTAATTTATGATCCAAGGCTTCAGATTTTGTCGAAGGGGGATGTCCAAACTTCCCGAGAGGTCTATCTTGAGGTCTATTAGCTTTTTGGTTTTACACTACTAAAAACATGCTTATTAATGACGAAGAAGATAACAATGAAAGGCTCCATTGGTGATCGCCGACCAAAAATTTGAAAAATATCGACGGATATTCGTTAGAAAATTGTTGAAAAAGAATTACCGACGAAAGTAGCGATCACCGTTGGTGATTCCGTTGGCATTTGTATAGGAAACTGGTGTATAAATTGTCGATGAAACATTCGTCGGTAATTGTTCATTTTCGTTGGCAACTAGAGAAAGACTCTCTATCGCAATTTTTTTTAAAATTTAGTGATGGAATGTTGCCAGTAATTCCCAATGGAACTATCACCGAAGGAAGGTCAGTAGGTAATTTAATATTGAAAATCCTTTTTTGAAAACTTTTTTTTATATAATATATGCCATTTTTAGTACCAATAAAAGGGACTCAGAGTTCAATTCATTTCAGTTTTAACGCATATAAACAATTTATACATACCAAGAGTAAAAATGGTTCTTCTGAATAGGGCTCATTTGGTGCAGCGTTTTTAAAACGGTCCGCTTTTAAAACAAAGCTTTTTTGAGACGTAGAGTTTATAAAACACAGCTTTTTGCTTGTAAAGGCATAAATTGATTAGTTTGAGATACTATTTTAAAATTCTATTTTCATAAATTGATTAGTTTGAAAATGACAATTCTACGGGCTTTTATGAAAAATGTTTTACCTTTAATTTAATACATCACGGGCATCAAGAAAAATTCAAGAAAAAGTGGGGCAAGCAAAAAAGGGAAAATCTCTCACACTAAAAATTCTCTCTCCCCAGCTTCGCTCCACCATCTCCCTCAATCTCTGATTCCAGCTAAAACCCTCCATGTTTCAATAAATTTAGCCAAATCAAAACTCAAATAAACCACAAAGTCGAGATTTATTTTGCGGTCTACCACCATGTCCAGCCGCGACCATCTTCATCTCTGTCTTCAACCACACCAACCCCAGCCCAAACCCAAGTCCAGATCTGGCCGCGACCATCTTCATCTTCGTCTTTTCTCTCTCTGCGAGCATCTCATTTTGGAACTCTCCTTTGCAATTTCAACATCAATGCCGACCATTGATTTAGGGCTATTTCCGTCAAGAAGAAGAGACACACGTTTTACCTTTAGCGTTTTCGACGAAACATTTTTATTTTTAGCGTTCTAAACGCTGCTCTGTTTGTAAAACGACGCAGATTAGAAACGCGAGATTGAAACACAATCCTTAGAAAAAACGGAGCGTTTTGGGCGGCGTTTCCCCCCAAAACGCGCGAACAAACATGCCATACAACCCATCAACAACAATTTATACATATTGAGAGTAAAAGTAGTTCTCCTGAATAAGATACATCATCAACAAATGTTCACTATCTAACTCTTGTGAGGTTTAATCGTAGAAGTATCATATTACGAGTTTGTGTTCAAAATATTCCTACAAGCTTCAGTATTAATACTATCATATCAAATTTACTAAATTTTATACACTGTTAAATTAAATTTGTTATTTTTTCAGCGATGATAAGGACATTTTAAATCATTACCAACTTAAATATCTAATGACTCTAATAGTAAAACTCGTAAAAATATTACAAGCTCGAGCTCATAATATCATTTCACTTAATATCGTTTTGTCTAGTCTATGTCTATCATCGTGGTTACAATAATAAACAAATAAAATAACGAGCCGTGGTTGAGCATTCCAACTCTATTAGGTAAGTATGGGCCAATCGTAGGGGTGTGAAAGAGACAAAGTGGATTCATGGGGGTAGTTAGTGTAACTTTGAACAGAAGACCTAAAAGAGAAAAACTTCGACCAAGCTTCAACTATATTGTGAATTTAAAAAGATGAACTCTAAATCATCCCTCTTTTTTCTGTCAAAAAATTGGGCCCTTCTGACTCCAAATTCCTCTTGATTTCGTGTGAAGGGAATGCCGTTCTTGAGATTTTTGCAGGAAAGACCCGATTGGCGTAAATAGTTATGGAAAGTGGGAAAATTGTTTGCCAATCCCAAAGTCCGATTCCAGCAGCAGATTGGTTACAACCCTCAGGTTTTCAACTCTGTGTGTGAGATTTTTTTGGGGTATTTTAAAGTGAATAGTTCTAATCAATTTCCACGTAATTATTTGCTTTTTAATCTTTCGCTCGGTTTGTTTTAACAATAATTTTCATTCCATCTTGATTTACACATATCTGATTACTGTCTTGCTCTTAGTTTCATCTAATCTTATTCCTCTGATTACATGTTTCTGTCCTGATGAATTCCTTTTATTTTCTTGTTCATGTTTTCAATTCACATTCCATGTAATCTTGCAATTTGTGCGTAGAATAATAGATTATTTTTATTAATTTTTTTTAGCAATTGGTACCTTTCATTTCATTTGCTCGGACATAATTTACCTACGTCACCCCCCCACCCCTAAAAAAAAAAAGAGAGAAAAAAGAGAAGACAATTTCTTCTTTTCTCTATCATTGGATAATAGGCCATTATCATTGATAAATTATCCATGGTTGGATTGGATAATTACTATTATCCAATGATCCAAAACACCCATTTTTGATAAATTATCCGTGAAAGGCCTATTGCATTTCCATACTTTTTACTTTTTAATCTTAAAGTCCCTTTAGTTTTCTATTTGCTCTCATTCTTTTCAAAACATGACATGTTTATAACGTCTTATACAAATAAATGTGGTTTATAGTGAAGTAAAATTATATACTCTTCCGCTCCTAAATAATTGTGGAGACTATTTTCACTACAATTTTCGCTTATCCAATATATCTTTAATTATTGTATCAAATAAATACATGTTTGGATAAAATTATCTCTTAAATATTTGCTCATTTTAAGTTGACTAATCAAGTTATTTTCTTAATTATCTTTTAACATTATATTTTAGTTCAAAAATTTATGAACATCATAGTTATTCTATTATTATTTTTATTTTTCCTAATGAATTTATTAATTAATCTTATACTAAAGTTATAATGTATAATTATCGTAAGGACATTTTTTGTCTACCAATCTTTGAGTAAATATATGTTCATTGGTTATGAAAAAAATTAAAATTGAAATTAAAAGGATGTAATTGTAAAAGATGATTGAATATTATAATTATAATATGAAATATTATCGTAATATTTAAATATTTTACCTACCTTTATAATTTATTCAAAATTTTAATTCTTGACTTGATTGAAACCAATATTCAATTTAATACCTACGATAATAATTGAATTGATATTTTAAAATAAAAACTAAATTAGAATATTAATCTTTGATTATAAAATATCCATTATATTAAAAAAAATTGGTAGTAAGAGTATTAATCATATTATTTTATGATAATGAGATATGAAGTGTGAGTGATTATAAAAATTGATTAAACATATTTATTACAAAAAAAAAGTACATTGTTTCTTGATAATTAAAATGTTAAGAATATATATAGAATAATTATATTGTCCATTGATGTTTGATTAAAAAAAATTTATAAGAGAATTAAGAAAGTAACTTGATTAGTCAACTTAAAAGAGGTAGTTTTGTCAAAGCATGTATTTATTTAATGCAATAATTAAAGATGTAGTGCATAAAGAAAAAATGTAGTGGAAATAAAGTCTCCCAATAATTATTCTCCTTTTCTTTTTTGTTTGTTCTAAAATACAGTAATTGTCATTTTTTGAAACTTTCTTTTTTAAGAAAATATTTTTATCACGTTACCCTTATTTTTCTTACCTATTTTAATAATGACCAATTGCACAATAACATTAAATGAAATCACAAATTAAACAAATATTATAATACGGTCAATTACTTTTTTTTAAGTGGTATGTCAGACCAAAGATGACGATTATTTAGAAACAAAGTATAATCTTTAAAAGTTAAACTTTAATTTCAAATAGGAGTATGACTTTTATGTTAGTGGTCAACTTTGACAACTTTCAAAAAGTTTTCTTACGAAAAATCGTTAATTTTATCATTGTACGTTAACCAATTGTTACATTTTACCAATGTATTATTTTTCGAGCAAAAGTACCATTGTACTTGACAAGATAGATTCAATTTTGCCATTATCACTAACTGTTATCCAATTTTTAATGAAATTAATTTCAGTTGCCTACTCTAATTTTTTTTAAAATGTAGGAAGATACTTAATGATAATTGAGGTTAAAAATTAAATGATTTATGGTTTTAAATTATCAGTGTAATTTTTTTCTTTTAGAGGTTAAAAAAAATATATTTTATGAACAAAAAAAAAAGAAAAAGGAATAAAATATAAAAATGCAAATAAGAAGGAAAGATATATTTTGCCTACATAAAAAATTAAGAGAAGAATATTAATAATACAATAACGCTTAATAGCTTACTTACAATTGACAAAAGCTATTTACCGGTTGACATTAAATTATTTTAAAATATTTAACGGTTGGGATTCGTCACATGTGTGGAGGTGGTTATTCTTTTTATTAATAAACTATTTACTAAATTATTAAAAAAATAATTAAAAATTATTAAAAATAAACTAAAATTAATTAATTAATTAATTTTTAATAAATTATTGAATTATTTTAAAAATAATTTTTAAAACAAATTTTAAAAAAATATTTACGAAATTGATAAATAATTATTAAATAAAACATATAATACATATCTAATAAATACTCCCTCCATCCCAAAATAATTGTTTTGTTTGAAAGTTTCCTTTTCGGACAACACTTTTACCAATTTACCATTTTTTTCATCCTACTTTGATTATGAGCCACATACACATGAGCTTTAAAGTAATCTACACATCAAACTAATATTAATAATCCAGTCAAATGTGTTTTCTTAAACCGTGCGCCAAGTCAACCCATATGATAATTTTGAGACTATAATAATCTTATAACAAAAAGGAGTATTATTAAAAAAAAGAATAATTTAACACATTACAATTTTCATGGTCACTATTAGAGGTTGAATTAATTTTTTTTATAATCTTAACTTTATAATTCCCAATTAAAACATATTTTGAAAAATGTTAATATAATTTTAGTCAATTCTCTTTACGAATTAAATTGCATTCAATGAATAAGTGTTAACATCAAAATTTAATGAATTGACTTTTTTCAAATTTTATTAATCGATTAGATTTCCTTTAAACTTTAATGTTTTTTTTTATTATTATATTTTTACTATTTGAATCATTAAAACAAAATGCATTGATTAATTAATGTAAATATTTTTCTCTTATTTTTTATTCAAACAATATATATTTTCTTCTTATTGGTATTTTTATATTTCATTCATTCTTTCATTTTTTGTATATAAAATAGTACCTTTATTTAACCCTTAAAAGCAAAAAAAGAAAAAAAGAGCTGAGGACCCCCTCATATTTTATGAACAAAAAAACAACCTACCTTTTAACATCAATAATCAGTAAGGATCTTCCAACATTTTAAAAAACTTTGTGGGAGACAACTGAAATTAATTCCGTTAAAATTAGATGATAGTTAGGGATAGTGACAAAATTGTATATATTTTTAAAAGTACAATTGCAATTTCGCTCAAAAAATAGTACAGTAGCAAAATGTGAAGATTTGTTAAAAAACAATGGCAAAATTAACCATTTTTCCGGTTTTCTTACAAAAAAAAAAACTTTGCAACAGATATTGCCTTAACAATCTAATTTAAAAGTGACATTTACTATCAAATTAAAATTAAATCCATTTTGGATGGATATTGTCACACAAATATTGACGTGGATCCTAAACGGATTATGAATTGCTGTGAAGAGGAAGGAGAGAGAGAGAGAGAGAGAGAGAGAGAGTAAGTTTCATATGTGATTTCAGGTCTTATGAATTTATTTTTTACTGCGATTCTGCCATTGATACTTGAATTCATAAATGTCATCACCACAAGAGACATAGAAACCATCTACTCTGACGACCCACTTAGCACGATAACTACTCTTACATTGTCTATCCAAATTCCAATTGTAGACGTCAAAAACAGCTTCTTTAGAATCCCAATAAAAATGACAGAAATAAAGAGTTCTTGTGTTAGCGCAAAACGTCCAGTTAATGTATTGGTAGTAAGACATCTTCTCCATTCCACGATCACTATGACCAGACTGACAGCGGGCAAAAACGTAGCTTTTGGTGTTGCCTATCTCGTTCATAATAATAAGATCAAATTGATGATAAGGAGAACAATTCTCAAGGGTGCCTTCATCAGCATTTGCATGGTGAAGCATGTAAACTGATAAGATGACTGAAAGAAATAGGCTATTCATCATGCTGTTCATCATGTTTTTGAACAATTGCATAAATAATATTTTGGGGGATTCAAGACTTCATGTTCTTCATATTTATGAGAAAAAAATAAGATTCATGCATCATCACGCAAATCCTTTACATTGAATATATCTGATCACTACCACCACGAAATAGGATAAAAATATAATTGACTTTTTTAGTACCAATTAATACTCAATTTTTTTCTTAAATTGTTTCGTTTCTAAGAAATTTAAAGGGAGTACAAATAGTAAGAAAATAATCTTAATTAATTTCCAAATAGGACTTTCAATTCTTATGCATTTCGTAGTGTAAGGGTAAAATAAACCTGACCTATTTTGATTTTGTTTCACATTTCTTGGTCATAAAGTTTTGGTGGATATTTGGTAACAAAATCTTTAGTTGCATTTTTGGAAACAAAATATTCCTAAAGATTTTTGGTTGAATTTTTGGAATCAAAATATTTCATTATATTTTGAGTTTGATTTTTGAAGTTGTTTCAATTCCAGATGTGCAGCAGATTTTGATTGTAGCTTCGGATGTTATAACATTGGAAGTTACATTGGGCGTTGATGTTGTTTTGTCTTTCTAGCTGATTTTAGGAAGCTATTTGTTTCTTCTCACGCTTTACCTCTCTTTTCGTAGGTTTTGCTCTCCAAGACTTGTTGTCTTGTGAGAATTTTTGTTTTTGTGATTTCACATTCTTTTTGTAAAACAATTCATATTTTTAAGTGGAATCTTTTTGGCCATGAGGCTAGATCTACTAGTATAGACTTGTAGATTGTTTGATAAACTTTTGTCTTTAATTTCATGCTATATTAATTAAGTCTTCATTGCATTGTTTTACGTTCGACCATTGTGACTTCCATTGTAGCTACATTAGAGGCTACATTGGAAACTGCATTGCCTTCTCTTGAGAATCCTAGCTATTTTTGTTTTTTCACGTAGTGAATGTCATTTGCGTTAAGAACTACTTCCTCCGTTTCGGTTTTTCAGGTAAAGAGTTCCTGTTTGAAAGTTACGTTTTTTTTAAGGAAATGACACTTTAAGTAGCTAATTAGTAATAAAATGACATTTTTATGTCTTTATTTTTTAAAGTTGACTCTTTAAGTGAAACATCTCAAAATAAAATAATGGATACTTTACGGAATGGAGGGAGTACAAAATTTGTGGTTTTAAAATATTAATCAATAGCAAACAAAATTAAAAAATACATCAATGATAAAATTAATAGAAATTTGAAATTTCAATTTAAATAAAAGGGAAAATCTCTTATTCATTCTTATCCTATTCAAGTTATGCTTGATGGAAACTTCATGGAATAACTTCCTAAAACTACTCATAACCCAAAGCAGCTTTTCCTTTAATAAAGAAATAATTTAGGAAGAGGTAACAACTTCTCTAAATCTAGAAGATCATCGGACAATTCTCCAAAGAAGTTGACAATGACTCAGCTCCTAATTTAGACAACACATGCCCACGTGACACCACGGATTTCATTTTCTTTGCAATCCAAAGATTCTGCTTAGCTTCCTTGTTCTCCTTCACACCTACAAACATTAACAACCAAAAAGCAACCAAAAGTGTAATATTTACTCTATAATCAATCATAAATTTGCTAATAATATCACACATTTGAGCTCATATCAATATTCCCCACACCTACACTATGCTTGTCCTCAAGCATCTTGAAGCAAAACATATTCATGTCCCCGATCTAAACAACTTATGAAATTATGACATTACCCAATGCATGTATTTCAATGTGCATTATCGTATGGAAACTCAAAATTTAATCAAAGTGATGGGGATCTTAATATGTTTCAACTAGATTAACCCACATACCTCAAAAGTATCCTCAACATCTACATATGCATGTCTCAACTAATCTCACGGTGGCACTCATTCACTCCGTTGTTCAAACAGGATGTGTATAATTAGCACTCAACTCAATACACGGGATGAAATTACCATAAGCTTGCAAATAGATCAAATCTCCATCATCGAATATGAGTCTAATACACCAATCAAAAGGTCTTTAAGGGTTGTAAACGGGCTAGGGGTTAAAAGGTAGGATATAAGGATATAAGGTGAGATAAAATGTCAAAGAATTGCAGAAATAACACATTACTCATAGCTCAATCATTGCCGAATTGTGTCCTTATGAAGCTTAAACCTAATCATAAGCACATCCCTTACAATTGAAATGCATATTCGCACTTGACTTCAATCCGCTTCTTTTCCCAACCGCTTTGGTCTACATTACAAACTTTAATTCCTTTTCTTTCTTTTCTTTCTTTTACAAACTTTTAACTTTTCTACTCACGCCTTTTTTTTTTTTTTTACAACAACTAGATGAATTGCAGCTTTTATTTTGCATGCACTACTTGCGTAACTTCACATACAACGCTTTTAACTCAAAGATAACCCAAAACCAAATTTCTCCTACTCTTTGTAATTAAATGTATACTCCATTTAATTCCAACTCACAAACTAATTAAGACTATGATTCACATGAAATTCCTACAATTCTTGACATCTAGTTAATGAAAAAGAGAACAAATAGGCGAAGGTTCATTTTAGTTGAAAGAAAGAAATGGGTAAGGCTCAAAATGTTAACTAAGGAAAATAATAAAGGGTAGGATAGAAAAAAAGATAGTCAAAAGTGGGAAA
>JABEVN020001229.1:0-25849 GCA_013146195.2 Codonopsis lanceolata | reverse complement strand
CCTTACAACAACTTAATATTGTGAATGTCTAACCTGTCGCCATGGGCGTCTCAGGATATAAACTAACACCTTCGAATTTGATTCAATCTCCACTTTGTCGTAGTTATGATGCAAACACAACTCCAAGCCTTCAAGTAGCATTAAAACCTCCGCATCCATGTTGGATTGATAGCCGAAATGAAATGATTGTTCTATGTATGTTCTTTTGCTTTTAAATTTTTTTTAATTTTTGATGTTTATTAGCAATTACACATCTCATCTACCTCAATTTATAGGTTATTTGTAAGGTTGGAATTGTCAATATAACATACATTTATTTAATAGCATAACAATGATTAAACTTATTAATAGAAATTATATTTGAGCTACAAATCCAAACGACTGATTCGATTCAAGTTTGGTAATAAGGCTCATGCAATTTATTTTTGGTTTGAAAAAATGAACCAACCGATTTTCTAATTGTTAGAACCGAAATCGGACAGTTATGGACTAAAACCGAGCTAAAGAGCATTAGTAATATTGGTGTAAACGATTTGGTTTGGTTTTAGTCCATAACTGTCGATTTCGGTTCTAAAACTTGCAAAACCGATCGATCTAGTATGTATTATATGTAGCAATTTTTTTTTTCTTCATTCACTTTTAATTAAAACGGATCTCTCCAATATAAATATAGATTTAATCTTGTGTGTCATGTGTCTCACTACTAAAATGAAATTTGAGAAAAAATTAAAATGAAGAAAAGGGAACAGCCAATATAAAAAGATTTTGAAAAAGACAAATGATGACTAGAATCTATTCACACCCTCAAGTAGAATGTAAGAAAAGAGAACAACCAATATAAAAAGATTTTAAAAAAGACAAATGATGACTAGGATCTATTCATTCCCTCAAGTAAAATGTGAGAAATTGACATTGTTATTTAAAATGTTAAAAAAAAAACAGTTGGCACGTCATATCCAAACCTCTTCATCCACCATCAGATTGAATATCTTTTTTTAATTTTTTTTTTCATAAAGAATATAAGTTATAGGTACCACTTAATTTCTTTCACACTAACATTAGCACGGATAATGCTCTTATCCACTATGTTGAAAATTTTGGTTGACACGTCATTTCAACATTTTTGTCCACAGTTGCGTTGAAGATATTTTTTTCTTACAGAAATGTTATAAATTATACACCTCTATTCCCAAATAATTTTTTTTTTTTTTTCTATTTCAAAATAATTTTTCTTTCTTAAAAATTTTCTTAGGAAAACACTTTTTACCACTTTACCTTTATATTTTCTTTTTTTACTTTAATTATGATCATATACACAAGACTATTTTAAAAAATCACACATTAAACCAATATTTATAATTATAATAATTATTTTTTAAAACGATATATCAAGTTAAAAGAAGACTATAATTTAGGAACCGAAGATTAGATATCATCTAATTTGTTTCACCTCAAGTTGGCATGTTATGCTAGAGAAAACTAAATGGCATCACCTAGCTAGCACTTGAAAATTTCTACACAACTTAAAACTTTTAGCTTTCGGTAGTTAATTTATTAAACAAAATAAGACACGATGTAAACGAACGTCTCCCCCTTTAATAATTCAAACCAACACATTAGAGAGAATTTGAGAAATTAGCACGAGGTTCTCCTTATTATCATGTTATTATAAAACAACACATATTATTGTATTACTCCATCCATCCCTAAATTAGACAAAAACTTAAATAAGATAGTTTTATAGATATATTTTGTAAGACAGATCCTTCTTACCCAACTCATCGTGTGTTGGTAGGTTGAACTATGGAAGAGTGAGACTTTGTCTTACAAATTAATATTGGTAAAACTGTCTTACATGAGACCTACTCCCTAAATTATCATGTTTGATTCAGCACATGTATTAAGAAAAAAAAATTGGCTCAATTACCAAAATGTAATTTTTCTTTAATGTTATAATATGCATGTGGGACCAACATTAAAGTAGTACAGAAAAATAATAATAAAAATGATAAAAATGGGTTAATGGGCATGATCAAAACGGTTTTAGTAATTAAAACGTGTTGCGAGAACACACTTTGAGAGAACATGAAATTCTTCTTCCTCTTATACACCTGTATTTGCATTTCATATTGTATATCTTCTTCTTGGCCTCCTATTTGGTGATAGCTTTCTGACATTATTTCTGTTTGCCGAACCTTCAGTGCATAGTCATCCGGTACCACCGTTGTATTTTGGGTGACGATCGTCTTGTGTAAGAACTCCACGTACTTACAGGGAGTGGGACAAATAACGTTTCAAGGAAACAGTATGTTACACAGGCCTCGGTTAGCTTGAACTTCAAGAGCGAACTTGCTTTCCACTACTTGAACTTGCTTTCTTCCACCAGCCAGACTTACTTTCTTCCACTGCGAGACTTGAAGAGTAGACTTGCTTCCTTCTACTAGCAAACTTAAAGCGCGAGACTTCTCAAGTCTTCTTACCAACAGAACTTCTCAAATCTTTTCACCGGCATACTTCACAAATCTTCTCTCCAGCCAGACTTCTCAAGTCTTCTTACCAGACTTCACAAGTCTTCTCACCGAACTTCTAAAGTCTTCTTCAACAGCAGACTTCTAAAATCTTCTCACCAACAAACTTCTAAAGTCTTCTTCAACAGCAGTCTTAAGACGATTTAACAGTAGCAGTTCTACTCAAAAGTAATAGTTTTGTTTTCTATTTTAATTATTCTGTTTATATTCTGTAAGATTGTAATAGGGATATTTCCCAACAAAACGAAACCTTATTTAGGGGTAAAATATTTTGGAAAAATGGGACACTCAATTAGGGACCGATGAATTATTATTAGGTATATAAATACACATGTGAAGGTGGTGATCATACATATAAAGTAAGCTAAACAAAACTACCTAGGAGCTATCATCATCAATGGCTTCCTCATCATCATTGATCATCAGCCATGGGATTGTTCAAGAACTTGCAAACGAGTCCATCATCGCAATTCCCCCACAATATGTTCAGGTGAATCATGAGCCTACAACCTTTAATCTCTCCGATGGTAATGCTTCTTCTTTACCTACAATCCCTCTTGTTGACATGCATGATTTGATAATGGCCGGAAAACCAAAAGATTTTGAGCTAGAGAAATTGCAATCCATATGCAAAGAATGGGGCATCTTTCAGGTTAAATTTCTTTACCTTTATTTTTCCTTTCTTTGGTTTGCTCTGATTTGTATGCATGTACTGTAATATCAACCCTAATAATTTGCCCACATCTCAACCAAGCAAAATTTTTGTTGGAAGGAACCGAGGAAATCAAAGGATATGTTTTTCACGATTTTGTGATTTTAGACTTTCTTTCTCATCGATTCTACTACTTTTCCTATTCATCTTTATTTTTCCGATCACTAGAAAAAATCAAAAATACCAAAAGCAAGTCAATAAATTGCTATGCAAAAATCCAATATATTGTTTTTGGGCTAGAAGTATATCTTTAGCTCAAATAGGGTCAAAATTAGTGTATATACAGTCCAATATTTCTCTAAAACAAATTAAGAGAATAAAAATTGATAAATTTATTGTTCTTAATTAATAGTAAAAAAATCTATTTTTTTTATATAATTTAAGGGGATCACGACTAATCTAATTAACTTCTCAGCCAATCAAAGACATTTCATCCACGCATATTATAAGCGGTTTGTGAAGAATAAATAAACCGCATCTATAAATATTTAAACCGAAGATCAAGACTTGGCATAGTAATTTAGATTTAACGGTGGTTAATTATATTGTGAATGTAGATGGTGAACCATGAAGTGAACTCCTCATTGGTGGAGAAACTTAAGTATGGGATTGAAGAATTTTACAAGCTTCCTATTGAAGAGAAGATGAAATACAAGGTGAGGCAGGGTGATGTTGAAGGTTATGGGCAAACAATAATCCACTCTCAAGATCAAAGACATGACTGGGCAGATAGGTTTTATATGATCACCAACCCTCTTCATAGAAGGAAATCACATTTACTTCCCATGCTCCCTGCATCACTCAGGTTCCTCTCTCTCTCTCTCTCTCTCTCTCTCTCTCTCATATATATATATATATATGGGTGGGGCTATACACACTTCACTTTCTACTCTTCACACTCCATTTCCTGCCATGTACAACTCAAGGTACACCACCTTAACACATGAAATGGGATGTAAAAAGATATCTTAGGATTGTTCTGGGCAACAATATTTTCGCTTTGCCAACTAAGGGTAGCTTCTGCAACACTGACAGAGGTTAAAGTTTGTTGAATTCTTGACTTTCTAGACATACTTGGCTCTTTGATCTAGAAGTTCAGACGAACCTAGATGAGGGAACTCTGCTTGGTATTCTTTTGGATTTGAGACTAAAGTGAGCATATGACACATTAAAAGAGATGGAAAGAACACTAGACATTCGTGGATGATGGATAGAGCTTTTTGATAATAAGAAGAGAATTTAGGGGGTGGGGAAGGAGAAAGTTGGGTGTGTATAACCTCACCTTATACACACACACACACACACACACACACACATATATACACATATATACATATATATATATATATATATATATATATATATATATATATATATATATATATATATATATATACCAAGCCCAGCCAAACGTAAAATTTTGGCCGATCCAAAATTTCATCGGGCCACCAAAACTAAAGCCATGAATCCATTGGGCTAGTGCATTGAACGAGTCACTTTTGCATATTTTGACATATTTTTCTACCCCCACATAGACATGCATAAACGGTTCTGGTTCTAGTTCCGGTTTATGGTTCTGGAACCGTCGGATTCGAACCGTGAACCTTCACGGTTCAGTTCTGAACTGTGAACCTTAAATCCGGTTCACGATTCCAAAATATTTTTTTGATTTTTTTAAAGACTATCTAAATGAAAACCGTTCAGGCCGTCCATTCCGATCAATCTGGACCGTCTATTTGAATTTTGACCTTTATTTTTTGAATTGTATCGTTAGAATCGTGAAAACCAGCGGTTCACGGTTCATGGTTCACTTGGACGGTTCAGAACCGCCGGTTCACTAAAACCAAATACTCGAACCTTTATTGAACCAGTGAACCTCCGATTCTAGTTCACTTGAAGACAATTCCAGTTTTGGTTTTGAGGCAGTTCGGTTCACGGTTCGAACCGTGAACCTTAACCCGTTTGTGCATGTCTACCCCCACATCAAAGCTCACCGATCCAAGCATGAAAATCGGACCGGCCCAAAATTCCGTTAAGCCTATGAAAACTAAACCCCATCCAAACATAATATCGGATAGGTTGAGTCGGGCCTATTTTTGCTAGCTCTACAATCAATTACTAAGGCTAACTAAAATTGTGTAACCAACATTATGTATACAACAAAATGGTAGCTACATCCGCAAAAGGAACTTCAGGTTTTGACTATTGTGACATCCTTAGGTAATCCCATAACGAGTCTACCTGACCAAGATGCTTACTAAATGATCAAATGTATCAGACACGTCTTTTGGTCTCAGTCGTTAAATTAACATACTTGAAATGTCACATACTTATGTATAATTAAATCTTCTAATGGGCACAGGGATACCTTGGAGTGTTACTTGGTAGAGTTACAAAAACTGGCCATGACACTGTTTGGGTTAATGGGAGAGGCAGTAAAGATTGAAAAGGGTGAGATATTGGAAATGTTTGAAGATGGGATGCAATCATTAAAACTGACATATTATCCTCCATGCGCTCAACCAAAGCTGGTAATGGGTCTCACACCTTACTCTGATGCTTCTGACCTTACCATTCTTCTCCAAGTAAATGAGGTCCAAGGCTTGCAAGTTAAGACATGACTGGGCAGATAGGTTTTATATGATCACCAACCCTCTTCATAGAAGGAAATCACACTTACCTCCCATGCTCCATGCATCACTCAGGTTCCTATATATATATATATATATATATATATATATATATATATGTGGGTGGGGCTACACTTTCTACTCTTCACACTCCATTTCCTGCCATGTACAACTCAAGGTACACCACCTCAACACATGAAATGGGATGTATTTGATATCTTAGGATTGTTCTGGGCAACAACATTTTCGCTTTGCCAACTAAGGGTAGCTTTTGCAGCACTGACAGAGGTTAAGCCAATATTTGTTGAATTCTTGACTTTCTAGATATACTTGGTTCTTTGGTCTAGAAGTTCAAATGAACATAGAGGAGGGAACTCTGCTTGGTATTCTTTTGAATTTGAGGCTGGAGTGAGCATATGACACATTAAAGGAGATGGAAAGAACATTGGATCTTCGTGGATGATGGATAGAGCTTTTTGGTAGTAAGGAGTGAATTTAGGGGGTGGGGAAGGAGAAAGTTGGGTGTGTATAACCTCACCTTACACACACACACACACACACACACACATATATATATATATATATATATATATATATATATATATATATATATATATATATATATATTAGTGTTGGACTGGCCGCACCAAGCCCAATAGGCCAAACGTAAATATTCAGCTGGGCTGGCCGATACAAAATTTCATCGAGCCATCGAAACTAAAGCCCTAAAAATCCATTGGGCTAGTGCATTGAACGAGTCAATTTTGCTTATTTTGATATATTTTTCTACCCCCACATAGACATGCACAAATGGTTCTGGTTCCGGTTCATGGTTCTGGAACCATCGGATTCAAACCGTGCACCTTAAATCCGGTTCACGGTTCGAAAATATTTTTTTGATTTTTTAAAAAACTATCTAAATGAAAATCGTTCGGGCCGTCCATTCCGATCAATCTGGGCTGTCCATTTGAATTTTGACCTTTATTTTTTGAATTTTACCGTTAGAACCGTGAAAACCGACGGTTCACGGTTCATGGTTCACTTAGACGGTTCAGAACCGCCGGTTCACTAAAAACCAAATACTCGAACCTTTATTGAACCGGTGAACCTCCGGCTCCAGTTCCCTTGAAGACAGTTCCAGTTTTGGTTATGAGACAGTTCGGACCATAAACCTTAACCCGTTTGTGCATGTCTACCCCCACACCAAAGCTCACCGATCCAAGAATGAAAATCAGACCGGCCCAAAATTCCATCAAGCCTATGAAAACTAAACCCCATCCAAACATAATATCAGGTGGGTTGAGCCGGGCCTATTTTTGCTAGCTCTACAGTCAATTACTAAGGTTAACTAAAATTGGGTATCCAACATTTTGTATACAACAAAATGGTAGCTACATCCGCAAAAGGAACTTTAGGTTTTGACTATTGTGACATCCTTATGTAATCCCATAACGAGTCTAGCTGACCAAGATGCTTACTAAATGATCAAAGGTATCAGACACGTATTTTGGTCTCAGTCGTTATAAAATTGACATACTTGAAATGTCACATACTTATGTATGATTAAACCTTCTAATGGGCACAGGGATACCTTGGAGTGTTACTTGGTAGAGTTACAAAAACTGGCCATGACACTGTTTGGGTTAATGGGAGAGGCAGTAAAGATTGAAAAGGGTGAGATATTGGAAATGTTTGAAGATGGGATGCAATCATTAAAAATGACATATTATCCTCCATGCGCTCAACCAGAGCTGGTAATGGGTCTCACACTTCACTCTGATGCTTCTGGCCTTACCATTCTTCTCCAAGTCAATGAGGTCCAAGGCTTGCAAGTTAAGAAAGATGGACTTTGGATTCCTGTTGATTTCCTCCCAAATGCCTTGGTTGTCAATGTGGGAGACATTCTTGAGGTTCTTGTTAAGCTTGATATCCATTGTTGGACCCCTATCTAACAGCTTAAGCTTTTAGATGAGTTGGTTACTTAACATGGTATCAGAGCTCTGGTTTGGCAAGGTTGTGGGTTCGAATCATCCCGCTTGCATTTGTTACTTGGAATATTATGGGTGCATGTTTTCACTCTATTTGGTTTGTGATGCCCTTGGTGAAGCATGTTTGTGTATCTCTCCATGTGTGGACGAGTCACACGTGAGGGGGAGTGTTAAGCTTGATATCCATTGTTGGGCCCCTATCTAACAACTTAAGCTTTTAGATGAATTGGTTACTTAACAGTTCTCTCTCTCTCATGATCTCCATTTATTTATAACTTGTGCCAAATGTTTTAATATTGAGCAATGAAGTGTTAATAGCCATTGTCAATTTATCATGTCTCATAAGTTGAACTTTTGATCCTACGAAAATGGTTCACTTTGTATATTAAAAAGTCAACCTCCAAGAAAATCCAATTATTGTTTAATAAATGCTTAATATACCGTTTTAGATAATAACTAGGTTATTACTCGTGTGATGCACGGTTGACTTAATGTTATTTCTGAAACTTAATTTGGTAGATAAAATTTGTAAGTTATTTGAATGAACCAACAATAAAAAGATGTGCACATAATTAATAAATGAATAAATAACGTGAGATCACACCGAACAATCAAACCGAAAATTTATGAGATTTTTGTAGATATAATTTGCAAGCTATTTCGTAGTGGTTGTTCGTGGTGTTGGTAGAACACGTTTAATCAAATTTGATAAAATCTATTTAAAATTGACTGAGTATTAGTAAAATAATAAAAATTAAAAAACTTTTACCGTGAGAATTGAGGAGTCCTAATCAAATTAAACTTGTCTAAATCAAATGTGATAAAATCTATCCGGTACAAACCGATTTTGTAAGAAAAAATGGTAAATAAAAAAAATTACCATGAGAATTGAAGAGTTTTAATTAATTGAAATGTGTCTAGATCAAATGTGATAAAATCTACTCGAAAATAAAAAAAAAAACTTTTACCGTAAAAATTTGGAGTACTAATCAATTGAAACACGTTAAAATCAAATGTGATAAAATCTATCTGGAATTAACCGATTTTGACAACAAAAATTGGTAAAAAATAGAAAAGGTTTTACCATATATAAAGGAGGCACCGGTTTTAAAATCTATTAGACTTTAATTTTTGGCAGAAAAAGAAAAGAATTTATAAAGATATATTTAGTATCATACATATTGTTTTAAAGGAGACACCGGTTTTAAAATCTATCAGACTTTAATAGTTTTAATCAATTGAAATATGTCTAAATCAAATGTGATAAAATCTATCCGCAAATAAAAAACATTTACCATAAAAATTTGAAGTGCTAATCAAGTGAAACCCGTTAAAATCAAATGTGAAAAAATTTATCTGATATTAACCGATTTTGACAACAAAAAATGGTAAAAAAAAAACTTTTACCATGTATAAAGGAGGCATTTGTTTTAAAATCTATCAGATTTTAATTTTTGGCAGGAAAAAAAAGAATTTATATAGATATATTTAGTACCATATGCATGATTTTAATAGTTTTTTTTATTTGCAAAAATTTTTTATAATAAGATTATTTTCTAAACTTGTAATAAATAATTAATTTTTTTAATTAGAATAATTTGAAAAAAAAACCCAAAAAATAAGGTAAATATTCAAAATTGATCATGTGGTCATGTAATTGAAAGATTAATCTATGAGAATTGATGAAATCTATCCGCAAAAAAAATTACCATAAAAATTTGGAGTTCTAATCAAGTGAAATGTGTTTAAATCAAATGTTATAAAATATATTTGGTATTAACCGATTTTGACAGCAAAAAATGGTAAAAAAACAAAAAATCTTTTACCATGCATAAAGGAGGCACTGGTTTTAAAATCTACCAGATTTTAATTTTTGGTGGGAAAAAAATTATAAACTTGTATAGAAAGTGACACGTGGAAGCACATAATTCCCTTAAAACTTTAAGCGTACAACATAAACTCGTCATGTGGTAGCAACGTCTTCTGTTTTAATAATAGTTAATACTGATAATTAATAGATTATTAACTAATAATTATATATTATATATTAGTAGAAGAACAAATAACATAAAATTATCCTGTTGATAATTTGTATAAATTAAAAATTATGAAAATAAAAAGAGATAGAAATAGAAGAGTTTTAGTAAAATTAAACTTGTATAAATTTTATAGGATAAAATCTAGTTTAATTAAGCGATATTTGAAAAAAAAAACCCAAAATCCTAAATTTTATCTGAAACTTAATTTGGTAGAAAAAATTTGCAAGCTATTTGAATGAACCAATAACAGCAAGATGCCCACATAATAAATAAATAAATAAATAATGTGAGATCACACCGAACAATCAAACCGAAAATTCATGCGAATTTTGTATATAGAATTTGCAAGCTATTTCGTAGTGGTTGTTTATGGTGTTGGTGGAACACGTTTAATCAAATTTAATTAATTACTAAATAATCAATTTCAACGAAAAATTACTAAATAATCTATACATTAAGTTTAAGAAACAATCAATTTCAACGAAAAATTACTAAATCATCTATATATTAATTATTAATTACTTCATTTAATTTTTTTATACATAAAATCCTAAGCCAATCTTTCAATTACCATACATATGATCAATTTTAATATTTACATTATTTTAGTTTTTTTTTCAAAGTATTCTAATTAAAATTTTCAATTATTTATTACAATTATATGTATTAGGGATCCTTTATGGGTTTTCTCTTTTTTCTTTTCGAAATGACATCACCGACGTAAGGTTATTTCCCTTCAATTTTTTGTGTATATATATGCCGCCAATGTGATTTTTTTATCAATTTTTTAAATTGTATTGTATAACTTAATAGAGTTAAGGCAACAAATTGGTCTATAGTCTCAATTTTTAAAATAATTTCTTAAATTACAAAATTTTGAGTTATTTGAGTAAAATCAAATTCTTATTAAATCTATCTTTAAGTTATGGTTATGTTGTGTTTGTTATCTTTATTAATTAGTGATAAGATTAGTTTGGTTACTTTCAAAATTTCAAAACCTGTTATTTTTATTAATTAGTGATAAGATTAATTTTGTAAGTTTGAAATTTCAAAACCAAAATTACTGATAACAAAATCTTCAAAACACTATATAATCTGTTTGGACGTTCTTCATCTGTTTCTCATTATCTACTTGATAAGTACAAATGTGATATAATTTATCCTAACCTACTTGATAATGTGATAAAATCTACTTGATAATTACAAATGTTATAAAATTTATCCGATAAGCAGTAACTTTTTATTTATATCGTAAACTAATCAATTTTGGTAGAAAAAAAGATTATTTTTTTTATAATTCATAGAGAATGACACGTGGCAGCATAAAATTCCTTTAAAAATTATGCTTAATGTATAGCCGACTTGCTTTTAGTTATAGTTAACTAGGTTATTACCCGTGCGATACACGGTTGATTTAATGTTGTTTTTGAAACTTAATTTTGTAAATATAATTTATAAGTTATTTAAATGAACCAGCAACAACAAGATGCCAACATAATTAATTTAAAAAAAAAGTGAGATCACATCGAATCATCAAAACGAAAATTCATTCGAATTTTGTAGATAGAATTTGCTAGCAATTTCGTAGTGGTTGTTTGTGATGTTGGTAGAACACGTTTAATCAAATTAGATAAAATCTATTTTAAATTGATCGAGTTTTGGTAAAATAATAAAAATTAAAAAACTTCTACCTTAAGAATTGAGGAGTCTTAATCAAATTAAACTTGTTTAAATTAAATGTGATAAAATCTATGCAGTATAAACCAATTTTGTAAGAAAAAATGGTAAGAAGTTTTTTTTTTTGCCATGAGAATTGAGAAGTTTTAAACAATTGAAACACGTCTAAATCAAATGTGATAAAATCTATCTGCAAGAAAAACTTTTACCATAAAAATTTGGAGTACAAATCAAGTGAAACACGTTAAAATAAAATGTGATAAAATCTATCTCGTATTAACCAATTTCGACAACAAAAAATGATATATAAAAAAATTACCATGCGTAAAGGAGACATCGATTTTAAAATCTATCCGATTTTAATTTTTGTCAGAAAAAAAGAATTTATATAGATATATTTAGTACCATATTCATGGGTTTAATAGTTTTTTTTTTGAAAAAATTTGTTTATAATAATTTGATTTTCTAAACTTATAATAAATAATTAAAAAAATTAATTAGAATAATTTGAAAAAAAACCGAAAAATAAGGTAAATATTGAAAATTGATCATATAATCATGTAATTAAAAGATTAAAATCTATGAGAATTGATAAAATATATCCGCAAAAAGATGTTACCATAAAAATTTGGAGTATTAATCAAGTGAAACGTGTTTAAATCAAATGTTTTAAAATATATCTGGTATTAATCGATTTTGACAGCAAAAAATGGTTAAAAAAACAAAAAAACTTTTGCCATGTATAAAGAGGGTACCGGGTTTAAAATTTATCCGGTTTTAATTTTTTGTAGGAAAAATATTTATATATATATATATACACACACACACATACATATAGTACCGTATGCACGGTTTTAATAGTTTTTTTTGCAAAAGTTGTTTATAATAAGATGATTTTCTAAACTTGTAATAAATAATTAAAAAAATAATTAGAATAATCTGAAAAAAAATAAAAATAAGGTATATATTCAAAATTGATCGTATGAATAGGTAATGGAAATATTCAAATTTATGAGCACGGGTAAAATATTTCTACAATTTTTTTTACCATGAAAATTTGGTATCCTAATCATGTGAAACGCATCTAAATCAAATGTGATAAAATTTATCTCGTACTAACCGATTTTGGTAGAAAAAAAACTTTTTACCATATATAAACGAGGCACCGGTTTTAAAACTTATCCAGTTATAATTTTTGACAATAAAAAAAAAAGAAAATAAAAAATTTATAACTTCACAAAAAGGTGACACGTGGCAGCAACGACTTCCGTTTTAATAATAGTCAATAGATAATTAATAGATTAGTAATTAATAATTAATAAATATAGATTAGTAGAAGAAATAACATAGAATTATCCCGTGGATAATTTGTATAAATTAAACATTATGAAAATGAAAAGAGATGGAAACTGAAAAGTTTTAGTCAAATTAAACTTGTATAAATTACATAGGATAAAATCTAGTTTAATTAAGCGATATTTGAAAAAAACAAAAACAAAATCTTAAATCTCTATCATAAATTTGCTCGTAAAACTATATCATAAATATGTTTTATCTTATCAAATTAGTTTTAGGAATTTTATCTTATCTAATTAGATTTAAAAAAATTATCTTAAATTAATCAATTTTGAAAAAGAATTTTTTTTTTACCATTTCGAAGGTGACATGTGAAAACAAATAATCTTTTTAAAACTTTTAGCTTTTCACAGAAAGCCGCCACATGATAGTAGTGGCTTCTGTTTTAGTAATAATTATAGATAGATAGATTTTCAATTAGGGGAACTATATCGAGAATTTACTCTAAGGGGTGGCCCGTGGCCTGGTGGTAGAGAGCTCAGTTTTACAAAGTGTGAGGTTTGGGTTCAGGTTCGATCTCTTTAGTGCAGGAGTGTTTCATCAAAATGGCTTAAAAATCAAGTTTTTTTAACAATTTAAATACTCCCTCCGTTCCAAAATTATTATCAAATTTTCTTCTTTCGCATGTCCCAAAAAACAGTCATTTTATAACCTCTTATTTTTTAGGACAACAATTTTACCATAATTTTTTCTTCCAATATGAGACAAATGCACATTGGTTTTATAGAAACTATGAATTATATATACTAGTATTAATAATCAATCAAATTGAATTTTTTTTATTAGTATGGCGGAACAATAATTTTGAGACGGATGGAGAAGTAATTTTGCTATAGTTTCCAAGGGTTATATAGTTTTCTCTAACAAAATAAAACTACGTTAAAATCCATCTGAAATATCAAATTGATAAAATAAATATCATGAAAGCATACAGTTTCAATTGGAACAAAGATATATAAATTTAAACAATTATTCCAGCAACCAAATTTATCTTCTAATAATGAAAATGGTAAGTCTTCGGTAACACCGTTGATCTTTATTCGTAAGACGGAATTTTATTCTCTTACAGCTCAACTCAGCAACACATTATGTGTCGAGTAAGAATGATTCGTCTTACAAAAAATATCTGTAAAACTGTCTTACCTAAGTTTTTGCCTAATACAAATTAATCCTATATTTCTAAAGTATATTTTTATTTTTATTTCATTACAATATCTAGCTGCAAAAGTTGGACCACTTTGGATCCACTCCTGCTTACAGTACAATGCGTCTTTGTTGAAAGTTTAGTATAAGTATAGTTATAATTTTAAATTAAACTTTTTAATGTCGTAAAATTTTTCTAAATATTTTCTTTAAATAGTTCGAAATTACAAAAAAAAAAATGTATTACGTATTAGATAAAGATAATATTTTTCTAAACATACTTTAGTTAGGAAAAATGAAATTCGTGGGATATTATTAAATCAAGTAATTTACTTTAATATAGAGAGAGTAGATACTTATTTTATACAGCAAGATATTTTTACTAATATTTCTTGTAGGGTAAGTCTTCTGTAAAACAGTGTACATTACAGATCTTAATTCGTAAGATATGTTGGAGAAAAGTTTAAAAGGAACAATGTCGAACACAAAAACCTAGATGTATTGTAGAATCGTGCACAGAGCACTTTCCTGCAAGAATTATTCGACCCTATAAAATGCCCTGGGTTACACGAATATTCTTGTGGGATAAGACTACAATTGCCCTCCTATTTCTGGCACTGAAAACGGGAGACTACTATTAGAGTATTCTGTAGATCTTTTGTTACACTAAAACGAAGACGATGGAACTGATATATAGTTTTATATGTGTCCCTTGTAGATAATCAAATTTCATTTCAAATGGTTGTAACCATTGGAACAGTTACTAAACAACTGCTAGAAAAATCTGTTGCAACCGAATTTTAAATATCGAAACAGGTCACACCTTAAAGTTTCGGGGGCGTTGCCCCCGAACCCCCGCCAGAGTTATTCGTTGCGAGAATAATAAGTCAAAAGGAAACAGAACACTTTGATTATTAACACTCGTAAGCTCGTAAAACTTATGTGAATATGTACTCTGCACCCCCAGATTCACAATGTAGTATTCCCGAACTCACCCATTTTCGAAACATAAACCCCAATTATACCAAATGAGCAATGATTTTACTTAAATCATCAACAAGATAGAGCTCACTCTTTCACAACTCAACTCATCAATACACAACGGGTCGAGTAAATATGATCCGTCTTACAAAAAATATCTGTAAAACCATCTTATACAATTTTTTACCTTTATTTTATCGTCCGTGCAGATACTAAGCAATGGTGTGTACAATAGCATCGAGCATAGGGCAACTGTGAGTTCGACGACAGAGAGGATTTCCATTGCAATGTTCTTCGACCCTAAGTTTGAAGCAGAAGTCGGACCAGCAACGAGCATTACAAGTGCCGGGAAGCCATTATTCAAATGCGTTTTGATGGAAAACTACTTTAGAGATTTTTTCTCTCGTAAGCTCAACGGAAAGGCATTCTTGGAGAAAATGAAGATTTAATAAAAGAATAATCTTATATTTACTACTAGTATTACCATTAATGTTATGTATTGTCTTGAAAAAGACATAGTTTACTATTCAACTATGTGTTTCACTAAAAATATTGTAACACTAGTCGTAATACTATTGGTAAATCTAGCATTTTTGTTAATAAAATAAGGAAGCCCATCAATGTACAAATAAACTTGCTATTGCCATGGATAGGTTTCGTAGCAATTTTTAAGAATTCTATGATAAAATGTGTTTAACGTGTAATTATTTTTTTGGGTAATTAATCTTTCAAAATTTCCTTGATAATCAGGGCAATATTGATTTTACCGAGGAATTGAGATTCGTAGGCATTCTACCAAGAAAATTTCTTAGAAATATATCCTCAGTAATTCCAAATTCTTTATTAAAAAAAGAAAAGAGACTATTTCCCCCCCCCCCCCCAAAAAAAATTCACCATTAAAATTGATTTCCTTGGTTAAAATTGTTTTACCAAGGACTATATTTCATGGCGAATTCCTAGGTAAAATTAGAAATTAAATTACTCCACGAATTATGTTAAAATTATTTTACCAAGGACTATGTGCTCGTTTGTTGTAGCTTATTTAGAGTGACTTTTGACTTTTGGCTTTTGAAAAGTCATATTTAAAGTGTTTGTTTCAGCTTATAAGCCAAAAGCCAATAAGTAAGGTACAACACCTTTTATGCATTGAAAAGCCAAAAGCCAAAAAGCCAAAATTTTAAGCTTTTTTGGTTTTTTTTTAAACATGAAGACAACTATTCATTAATAAATATTTGATTGTCTTCATTTCATCCTTTTATGAAATATACATAAAAATATGAATACTAATTTTCAAGTTTTTTTTAACAAATAATTATAACGACTCATAAGCATCTTTTCAACAGTTGTAACAAACAGTTTATCATGCAATCACTAAAGTCATTCAATTCTAACTTTATCATTATAAGTCATAAGTCATCAGCCACAACAAACGAACCCTATATTTCATGGCAAATTCCTAGGTAAAATTAGAAAATAAATTACTCCACAAAATAATTCAAATTTCCAAAGAGAGAGTATTTCGAAGTACTCCCTCTTTCCCGTAAATTTATCCTATTATATTTGTTTGAAAACAAGTGTCCAATATCGAAATGGAAGCAATACTTTATTAAAAAAAATTACTTCAATAAATTTTTTTTGTAATTTTTCTATTGTATCGTTAAAAAAAAACAATTTACAAAGGGAAACAATTTTTTTTTAATTTCATAGATTCGAAACTGAATAATCATATTGAGGCTTGCAAGTTAAGAAACATGGTCTTTGGATTCCTGTTGATTTCCTCCTAAATGCCTTGGTTGTCAATGTGGGAGACATTCTTCGGGCTCGATTTATTTTTCGACAATACTTAATACAATACACATATTTTATTTAATACAGTACACATGATGAATAAAAGTATATTTTACCCTTATAAATTTAAAAGGGAAAAAATGAATAAACAATACAAAAAAGAGACTATTTTCATTCCCCAAAAAAAAAAAACTGGCTTACAAACAAATGTTTATTAGACCCCAAATCTGCACACACAAAAATCACTTTTTGGAAATGTGGTTGAATGGGGCAGCAAAACAGGCTATAGCCTTTTTTAAAAGGATTAACTAATTATTTGGTCCCAGAACTATATCAAAACTATGCGTTTCGGTTCTATTATTTTATTTTGTATGCATTTGGTCCCTCAATTCGATTTTTTTGATCAATTCCTCCTTCCTACCGTTACCGTTATTAAAAAATTTAACATTAGTTAACTTTTCAAAATGTCCAAACTATAAGGAGTTAATGTGCCAATTGAAAAAAGTTTGTTCTGACAAAATTGGTCACTTGTTTCGATTTTGGAATTCAAATCATTTCGAAACAGAGGAGACGCCCTCCCTTGCTTACTCCATCATTCAATTCTCTCTTTTCACTCCTATAATCGCAGACATGGAAGAAGGCTCAACCTTGAAGCTAATTATGGACAAAGGTCCGAGAGAGGGAGAAACATTAGAGTTCAGATCTGGATCCATCATCCGAATAGGCCGGATCGTTCGTGGCAACACAATTGCCATCAAAGACAACGATATCTCCTCCAAGCACCTTTCTATCCAATTCGATTCAAATATTGTTAATTGGACCCTCTTAGATCTTGACTCCTCTAATGGAACGCTTCTCAATGTCGTCAATCTCATTCCTTCGCAACCTACAACTATTAATGACTAAGAAACGATCAAGATTGTAGAGTATACTTCGATTTTGGCCAAATGGAAATGGGGGAAGTGAGTCGGTTGAGGCAAAATCCCAGGCGGTGCGGTAGAGGCGGAGAATCAGATAATGTGGCGGTTGTTGTAAGTGATTCCAGTCACTGTGGTGGTGGGAGCGAGTTAGGGTTAGAAGCTGGTCGGGAAGGTGGTGACGGATCGGTGGCGAGGCTCGGCCGGCTCTGTTGAGAAAAAGGAGAGCGAACTGGGTTCGTTAGGTAATGGTAGATGGAGGGGGAGGTCGGCGATGGAGCAAGGTCGATGAGATTTAGGATGAAGCCGGCTAGAGTGGCGGTACTATCCAGATCTAGGATAGATGACCAGCGATGGAGTCGGTTGAAGCAGGGATAGAGTGCTTCTGTAGATCTGGGTGGAGAATGGAAGATACATATCGCCGAGATTGGGACGGTTTTGGAGCAAGAATCGACTAAAGAGAAAGGTCGGCGGCTATGGAAGAGGATATGGCAGAGGATTTGGGTAGAGGTCGCTGGGTTGGGGTGAAGGTGGAGAAGACACTGGACTGCTGTGAGATGTGACTGGAGAGAGAGGGAGAACAACCGCCCCTTTTTTCTTTTTCTTTTCTTTTTTTTTTTTGGCCGGAGATGGAGTGGGGGGTTGGCTGGAGGTAAGGGATTGTGCCTTTTTTCGATTGGGACATTAACTCCCTAAAGTTTGGACATTTTGAAATATTAGCCAATGTTAAATTTTTTAGTAACGGTAACGATAACAGTAGGAAGGGGAATTGATCAAAAAAATCAAATTGAGGGACCAAACACATACAAAAAAAATAGTGGGACGAAATGCAGAGTTTCGGGAAAGTTCAGGGACCAAATAATTATTTAATCCTTAAAAAAATAATCATAGAATCGGTCAAGAAAAGTGATATTCATGCTTGAATGTCATTCCAGAAAGATGGCTCTCTTTCATTCATAGTCATCCCTGAAAGATGACTCTCCTAGATATCTCTCCATTCTACTCAAACTAAATTTTGGGAAAATTTTGGGTAAAATCATAGAACTGGCCCAGAAAGGTGATATTCATGCTTGAAAGTCATTCCAAAAAGATGACTCTCCTTCATTCACAGTCATCTCAAAAATCCGGCTTTAGTCTCTTTTTTTAAAGGCGAAATTACGGACCGATCCAGTTTTTGAAGTTTCTAATCACTAAAATACCCTCACTATTTTTCCACCGCGATCGATGAAACAATTTTTTGTACCGTGATGAAACAATTATTGCACTGCGATCAAACAATTTTTGAACCGCGATACATAAGTTTTAATTACATAATCAATTTTTGCACCACGATGAGTTAATTTTTGAACCGCGATACATAAAATATTATCTAATCTATTTTTGCACGGCGATAGAAAATGATAATGAACCAGACCATGCCATCCACCTTCTTTTTCCATCTCCTCCATTGTAAGTCTTCTTCTTCTCCTTCCTCCTCTGTCTTCGTCCTACTGAAAACCATCATTATTCAAACGCCGAAAAGCCACCATTATTCAAACGTATTGTAATGGAAAAGTACTTCAGATATTTTTTCTCTTGAGAGCCCAACGGAAATACATTCTTGGAGAAAATAAAGATTTAATAAAAGAATAATGTTAGATTTACTACCATATTACCACTAATGTTACGTATTGTTTTCAAAAAGACATAGTTTACTTTTTAACTTTGCGTTTCACAAATCAAATTGTAATACTAGTGGTAAATCTAGCATTTTTGTTAATAAAATGAGGAACCTCATCAATGTACAAATAAACTCGTCATTGCCTTGGATAGGTTTCGTAGCAATTTTTAAGAATTCTATGATAAAATGTGTTTAACAAGGAATTTTTTTTGTAATCTTTCAAAATTTCCTTGACAATCAGGCGTTACTGATTTTGCCGAGGAATTGAGATTTGTAGTCATTCAACCAAGAAAATTTCTTAGAAATATATCCTCAGTAATTCCTGTTGGTAATTGGGCTTGCGGCCCGATTATTTAGTCCCGCCCACATGGAAAATATATTTATATTATTTATTGGTTAATTAGTACCCTAATCCAAGTGGGTTTAGGATTGACTTACCCTACAAGAAATAGGTTTCTTGTAATAATATAAATAGGGCAACTAAGGGGATAAAACCCGAATCACAAATTTCGAGAACACGTCCTCCTAGAGTTTCCGCCCTCTTCCTCTCTCTCCCTAAATCTATCTCATCAAAATACTCCCTCTAGCCTAACCATCAAGAGGCTTGGATTTGCGGTGTGAACCAGTATTGATATCCGTGCTCCGTGATATCAATCCGACGAGAGAGACTTGCAGGTCTGTGGATCTTGGCATACGAAGATCGTAGCTCAAGCGAAATTCTTCCTCTGCGCACAAGGTTCCAATTCGCACAAGGTAATTCAATTCGTTATTACTGTTTTGTTAGCGAACTTGTTTGATATATGATTAGATATATCCTTCATTGGTATCAGAGTCTTATTGCTTGATTGCTCGTATCGTTATGCCATGAATCGCATGCTCTTGTTTTGGGGTTTGTTTAAAAGTTTTACACGATAACGAAACAAATGAGTTTTATTATTTTATGTGTAAAAATTTAAAATTTTCGAGAAAAATTTATATGTCTAAGTTCCCTACGACGAGGCGAACAACATATTAAATTCTCGTTGAATTCCGTTGGGTATTTTTCAAAATATCGTAAACCCAAGTTTTGTTGAAAAGTGATTTTTCCAAACTTTGCATGCTGTTTTGACCTGTTTATGTTCTGTAAAATCGTGATTTTATGGACTGTACTTATAGTACTCCGTGAGGACTTTCCAACGACATATTATATGCTTAATTTGGACTTAAAATGAACGTTTTATGGCCTCGCGAAGTTGGCCCTTCGCGAATCGATTTTTTGGGTTAAAAATTCGACCAAAAACGACCCCCACTCTTGGTCTCGATACACGTGCCTTTTTTGGCACTCCTTTCGAGGTAAAAAGTACACCAATGGGAAGTACTTGATGAGTCGAGTCCAACGCCACCGGCCGTGCAGTCATCGGACCACCGGAAGGCGGGGCGTGGACGTTAAACGCCAACCAGGCGCGTGGAGAGGACTAGAGGCTGACCAGTCAACCGTTGACTGGTCAACGGTCAACCTATTGACTGCCATGTCACCTGCCACGTCATCAATGGGTCCCAATCCAGAAAAACCTCGACGTCATCAGTGACGTCATCATGCCACGTCAGCTGCCATGCATGCTGCCACGTCAGCCCTAGTCCTAGTCAGCGTCTAGTCAGCTTCTTCAGGGAAGCCCACACGCAGCGCGGCGTGAGCGTAGCCTTCTGCAGACTCCGATCGACAAGCGCCGGCGTCTATTTTGGCCTTCTGAGTCCAATGGTGGTCTATGTTTTGATCAATTCAGCCTGTAAATATTTGTTTTTGCTTTTTCAGTGTATAAAAACATGTTTTCTAATTTTTTAAAATACAAAAATAATATCCAAGGGCTGTTTTGTCATTCTGTGATTGTTTAGGGTTGTTTGGGACTGTTCTGGAATTTTTTAAAATTCTTTGTGAATTTTAAGCTATTTTTAAGTCATTTTTAGCATATTTAATTGTCGTTTTGGGCTCTAAAATTGCGATTGGGACTTCACGAGACCCAATAAATTTATTTTCAGTAGTGAAAATATTTATGTACATGATATGTACTTGATGGATTTGTTCTATCATATTTCTTTTGTTTAAATTATCAATTTATGAATATTTTCACGTTGTGCATGCTTTGGTTGTGATTACGAGCCTCGCGGATTTTCCATCCTTACGTGTATGATGTGATTATATTTAGTAATTGATTTTTTCGAAACAAAAGTGAATCAATATATATATATATATATATGCTTATGTCTTATTTTTGCAACAAATTGTAGTGAAATGGCTTCTCAGAATGTAATCGCTGACCTTAATAAGGGTGAGAAATTAGATGGCTCAAACTATGGTGTTTGGCAAAGGAAAATCACGTACTTGCTAAATGAGCAAGAGGTTCTGGACAACCTTGATACTGTGATGGTAGAACCAAAGATGGGTAACTTGACCATCGCCCAAAGATCGCTGAAAATCGTGAATTCCTTATTGGAAAAAAAAGATCGATGTGCACGCTTTACTATCTTTGAGTAGCATGCATAATGATCGATTAGCGAGTTTGAAAGACGCCTGATCGCTAAACATATGTGGGACCAAATTAAGCGCATTTATGGGAATACTTCTGCTACAAAGTTAAGGACTTTGACCTACAAGTTTGAAAGCTATAAGATTGACCAGAAACGAAACATTCTTGAACAACTACGTGAGATGTCCGGAATGATTCGTGATCTTAAAGCTGCTGGTTCTATCTTATCTGATGAACAGCAAGTTCAAGCGGTGATTCGTTCACCGCCTTTGCGATTCTTGGAGTGGTTTGAGGCGTATTTTGACTCATACTGGACTCCATTCGGACTTTGCGATGTATCTCACCATGTTGAGCTTGAGGTGAGTGTCATGAAGCGAATCGCGCGATAAGTCTTTGCGACTCGTGATCTTGCTCTTGTTTCCCTTGAGGGTCGCGCAAGCCACACGAGAACGCAAGAAACTAAAGGCAAGAAGACTCGAATTTGGCCCCAAAAGTGACAAGATTGCTAAACGCCAGTAGAGGCAAAATATTGCTAAGCGAAGTGCTACAAGCTGTGGTGCCTTGGGTCATTTTGCTCGGACTTGTCCTGAGCCCAAGAAGGTATCACTTAATCCTATCTCCATGCAAAGTTTTGTTTGCTCTCATGTTTTATTGGCTGACTCTCTCCCTGTGTGGATTGTAGACTCAGGCTCAACCAAACATGTGACGAGGATCGAGAAGGATTTGTAGATTATCGAAAAGTTCTATTTGGTACAAGAAGAATTTTCATGGGAAAGCAGTTAGTGCTGTTGAAGTCAAAGGAGTTGGCTCATACCAACTTCAATTGCGGCGAAGTGGGCGCACATTGACTCTTCATGAAGTTCTTTATGCACAGGAATTCGACATAATCTACTATCGGTAGTACAATTGCTAGGACATGGATATTCTTTTAATTTTAGTAATGATCACTTGGATATTTGTTTTGGTGATGAGGTTTTGGGACATGGTTCTTTGTCAGATAATTTCTTTAAATTAGATTTGTTGGATTCCCATAATTCTTCTCTTAATTCTTCTTCTTGCATGGTTTATGATGATTCTAATTCTGAGTTATGGCATGCTAGACTTGGACATATAGGAAAAGATAGGATGACTAGATTGGCTAGAGAGGCCTATTGGGGTCTCTGACAATGTCAACCTACCCTTGTGTGAATCTTGTTTGGCGGGAAAAGCTTGAAAGCCTTTTGGTAAGGCAAAAAGAGCCACACACCCATTAGAGTTAGTCCATTCAGACATTTGCGGACCAATGAATGTTAAGGCACGTCATGGAGCTTCCTATTTTCTCACTTTTATCGATGACTATACATGCTATGGTTATGTTTACCTTATTTCTCACCGCGATGAAGCTCTCAAGTGTTTTGGCGCTTTCTCGCAGAGGTTGAAATCAAAAGGATAAAAGCTTAAAAACTTTTAGAGGGCCGGGTAGTGAGTATTTATCGATCAATTTAAAGAATTGTGTGAGAAAAGGGAATACGGCAAACGATTGCAATTCCTAGAACTCATGACAAAACGGTGTTGCGAGCGAAGGAATCGAACATTGTTGGAAATGGTTAGGTCGATGATGGCGCAGGCCAACCTCCCAATTTCGTTTTGGGGGATCGCGCACGACGCCCACCTAATACTTAACCGAGTGCCTTCTAAGTGGGTTCCCAACCCCTTATGAACTTTGGAAAGGTGAGAAGCCCAAATTGGGGCATCTTCATCCTTGGGGTTGTGCGAGGTTATGTCCATAGTACTTCCAATAAGTTTGGAAAACTAGGCCTAGAGGAAACAAGTGTGTTTTCATAAGGTATTCGAGATACCTCAAAGGGTTATGTTATATGCGGTGGAAAACCTAACGAAGGAATAGTGAATCGAGTCGCGCAATGTTGATTTCATTGAGAATGATTTCCCAGATAGGTGAAGTTAGGAAAGACTTTGAACTTTTGAGATGGAAGAAGAACACATGACATCTTTTGGCGAAGGTGGGGAATTGCCTCAACCTAATCCTATGGTACAACATGAGGTTGAACCTATGGAAGTCGCCAATGAGAGTCAAGGTGATCTTCATCCAGTGGGAATCACGGATTCTAGTGGTCGATATAGAGCGAAGAAGTAAACGTGGAAATATACCTCGCTCGTCGATTCGCGATCGAAGAGGAATCTTTCTAACTACTTCTTTCAATTCTAGTGAGCCTACATCGTTCAAAAAGCCCTTTCTTTACCTACAAACAAAGCAGTGAATGGATGACCGCAATGGAAGATGAAATTTCCTCTATGAAAAGAATCGGGTTTGGGAGTTAGTTGATCTTCTCAAGTCGCAAGACTATTGAAACAAATGGGTTTTCAAAGTCAAGCGAAAGCGAGATGGATCAATTGACAAATATAAGGCACGTCTTGTGGCGAAAGGCTTTACAAAGAGAGGGTTTAGACTATGAGGAGACATTCTCCTCGGGTGGTGAGATTTTCCTCTGTTCGCCTAATCTAGCGATAGTAGCACACATGGATCTAGAACTTTATCGGATGGATGTTCGCATTTCTCAATGGAGAACTAGATGAAGAGATCTATGACTCAACGAGAGGGTTTTGAAGTCAAGGGACAAGAGCGCAAGTGTGGAGCTCAGCGTTCCATTTATGGTCTCAAACAATCATCTAAAACGGTGGTACATTCGCTTTCACCAAGCGATAACCTCAATTGGCTTTGTGATGATTGAGGAAGACCATATGTATGTTAAGCGATCCAAGAAAAGATCTTGATTACGTCATTATATGTTGATGACATCTACTAGGCTGGGAATGATATGGAGATGATAAATGCCACTAAGAGTTTATGCTTTCGATATAAATAGGACTTGGGTGAAGCAAGCTATGTGCTTGGAGTAAAAGTCATTAGAGATCGTTCGAAAAGATTTCTTGGTTTGTCAAGAGACTTACATTAAGAAAGTTATCGAGCGATTTGGCATGACTAACTCAAAACCGTTGTCACTCAATGGAAAAGGGATGTGTCCTTAGTACAAACCAATGCCTAAGAATGAAGAGAAGAAGAGAATGTCTACGACTCCATATGCAAATCGCGGTAGGAAGCTTGATGTATGCTATGGTGTGTACTCGGCGACCTATGCTGCGGTTGGGATGTTGAGTCGATTCCAAAGTAATCACGGACCTCAACAGCGGATGGCGGTGAAGAGGGTTACGTTACTTGGTGGGAACCACAAATTTAACCTGTGTTACCAAGGTGGTGAATTTGAGCTTGAAAGGTTTCAGCGGATTGATTGGGGAGATGTAGATGGTTATAAATCTACTTAGGCTACGCTTTCCTCCTTGGTGGTGGAGCTATCTCTTGGAGTAGCAAGCGACAGACTAGCACCGCCCTATCTAGATCAGGTACATGGCTTGCTCAATTGCGGTTCAAGAAGCGTATGGTTGAGGAGTTTTCTTCAACATCTTGATGTTCGACATGTGGATCGTCTGTAGTCATTGCTTGTGATAGCATGGCGCTTTAGGTTACACTAAAGATCCCAAGTACCATGGGAAGGCAGAAACACATTAACATCAAATATCATTTCACTAGAGACATGGTTGAGAAAGAAAGTTGTTCTAGAATATATTCCTACTAGAAGCATGTTAGGCTGACCCTATGACTAAACCTCTAGCTAGAGATCTTTCGAGGATCACATGTTGGGTCTAGGGCCGTAGGATTTGACTTTTTTCGAGAACACTTATGTTGACATTTGATTATTATTCATTATCGTTTGAATAAAATGCAGTTCATTTTATTCCTTTTATATCAATTGGATATTTTGATGAAATTGTGTAGCATATATATTTTTTTGATTAAAGATGTAAGTGGATATTGAATTGGCCCTCTCACAGGGTAATTCACCTTGTCGCCAGTGGGCGAGCAGGATTGA
>JABEVN020001228.1:0-25825 GCA_013146195.2 Codonopsis lanceolata | reverse complement strand
TGCAATAGTATGATGAATCAGGCAGGCAGACAGTGTGTGAGTGTGATGCCGGAGTAATAAGGTTTTAATTAAACCCATATATCTCTGATATGCTTTGATAATGGGATCGAGAACAAAAAATAAAAATTAAGATGTGGAGAAATCTCCAAGAGATAGTAAGTGAAACCTGATCCGTTTCCGCTCGTCTCCGATGCAGTCATCACCACCGGCGTTGCTGTAGGCTAGCCGATTCTCCCCTTTTCTCTTCGTCAACAGAAAAGTGAATACAGCTGGGGAAGGAGAAGGGTAGTAAGTGAATGCGCAAATGTTCATAATGAACAGTAATATGCGTGTTTCTAAAATCTAAAAACCATAAAAAGCCTTTTTTTTTCTCTTTGGCTTCTGCTTCTCCTGTTGTACCTTTATTTTCTTTTGATTTAAAAGTTAAAAACACTATAATTTTAACTTATTAAAAGTCAGAAACCAAAGCCTTTCATTAAAAAAAAAAAAAAAAAAAACTGTAACAAACTAGCACCACCTTCTTTAATTTTCATCAAAAATTAATAATAATAAATGACATTCATTTTGGCAGAAAGTAAGTAGATGATAGTAATCTTGCTAAGAGCGTAATTCAATGTTTGTAATACATTGTGACCAAACATAGCCGTAACACAATGGTAGGTGTAGGACCAGTAAACTGGCGCCATTAATTATAAGAGGTTTCTGGCGGAACCGATCTCAGCAATAAGCCAATAAGATTCAACGATTATTAGTTGGTTACGAATAACATCATTAATTATGAGTCGAGTTCAGATTACGCCCCTCAACTATCATCCCTTAATTTAACATTAGTTTTATCATAATATATATACTGTCATCGTATCATAAACACGAACACGAAGTTCTAGTCAACATGTTTCTATTAGGGTGGAGGGTAAAATTGAAAAACTTATAAATTGTAGGTATAATTTTTAAAGTATTAAATTTTCATATCAACTAGCGGAGTAGATTTTTTTTATATAAGTGACTTTTGATCATGATATGTATGGCTAACCAAAATCTAAAAAAAATATTTGTAATTGACACATGTGATCCAAAAACCAGTTTGTAAAGAGCTTTTATATCCCCGTTGATGAAAATATTATTACTTTTTTCAAAATAAACGTTTAAATAAAAAAAATATTTTAAAATAAAATAATAAATTTTTTGTCAATTTATACATGTAATACGGTCAACGGCGACACCCTTAGGGGTCTAGGGGCAGTTGCCCCCACTTGGTTTTTTTGAAGATTAAAAAAAAAAAAATTTAATAATACTTCGTAAATTTTACAATTTGTCCCTCACTTCTATCAAATTTGTACAAGTTACCTCCACCTAAAAACATCTCTGCGTCCACCACCGAATAAGGTAGACATTTTTCATTACCATAATTACAATTGGATGGACAAAAGAATTAGTGTTACTTACAGGAGCACAAATATATGAATACAATTAATATTAATACTGAATTTCTCCGATAGATTTACTGACATTATCGAGGGCAAAATGTAGATAAGAAAGAAAAGCATCGTAGTAATGTTGAGAAAAGGTGTGGAGACGTTGAAGAAGCGGGCGAGGAATGTGACTTCTGCAAAGAGGACAAGTGGAATGGTTATTTAACCAAGCATTCAAACAATCACCATGGAATTGGGGTCCATGGTTGCAATTTGGAAGGTTTCTGTAGTCTTCTCCGGGCAAAACTTGGTTAAGACAGACTATACAATCAAGGATAAGTCCGCTGCCGCCACTACCACCACCACCACTGTCTTTCTTTAATTCTTCCCGTAGAACTATCGTGTCGACGGCCTCGTTGAGGCTGTTGAGGAGCATTACTGCAACTGACCACAATGACTCAATGCCTATCTCCATCCTCCTAATTACGTTTCTGAAACCTCTTACTTCCCCAATCCACGCTACACACCCTCCATCCATATATATTTATACTTTCTTGGTGAGATTTTATGATTTGATACGTGCGTGCGTGTATGTGTGTGTGCGCTTGTGTGTGAGTGACTTGCAACCTGATATATATATATATATATATATATATATATATATATATATATATATATATATATATATATATATATATATATATATATATGCTATATATTATTATGTAAAGAGCTTATAGTAATAGTCTTTGCCTGGGTCGAAATGTTTAAAAACAAAAGATGGGTAATATGACTTTTTAAACTTGTAATAAGGCTCCTTCACTATTTGATTTCCGTTCAAAGTTTTTGACTTGAGAGAGAAAAGGACACAAGAATGGCAATAAATAGATAGGACAAGATTACTATCTTTATGCATATATTTAACAAATGATACGAACCCAATTTATTTAAGAGTAATGTTAGAGCCATTCAATAAGCACTTAAAATTATGCATCAAATGATGTGGTTTTTAATGTGTCATCTTATTTGGTATTTTATGGGCTCCACTAGAAGTTAAAAAGTTATGTTAACAATATGACACATAAGATGCCACATCATTTGGTACCCAAAATTGAGTGTTATTAGAGTGACCCTAGCATTACCCTTTATTTAAGGCTTGTTTGGTAGTAGAATAATTTTATCATATCTGAATTATGGCTATTAAACGGTTTTTTAAATTATTGTTTCCTCTTTTTACGGATATTAAGGTTTTAAAAATTGTTAGGTGGTCGTTAGGCGGTATACTAATGTCTAGCATCTAGAGAACTAGTCGATGCATAATCGGGGTTTAGGTGGTGCCTAAAATTAAGGCATAATTACCATTTTTTTGATAATTTATATCAAAGATTAAACACATTGACTACAATTTTTTTTTTATGTTTGTCATTTTATCAAACATTTGTCTATATTTGTAAAATAAACAAAAATACCATTAATCACAATTCTCAACAATCCCAAAGCAATAAACCAGCAAAGTTTAGAACTAAAAACAAAAAAAAAATATTACTCCACCTACCTAATGCCCCTATAACTCACAGTCTATCATATCTTCCTTAATCCATTTTCATTCTAAATTCGAGTCTCGAGCTGACCCTCTTCTTCTTCATTTTTTTCTTTTTCTTCTATCTATCCGGCGGGACCGACAACTCTTTTTCTTCCTTTTTTTTTTCTTCTCTCTCTCCGACAAACCAACTCTCCTCATTTTTTCATCCTCTAATCTCTTTCCTCCTAGATCTAACCCTTTAATCTATCATCTCTCTCATCCCACCGAATATCCACAAAATCAAACCATTTTTCTTTCTACCACCCTCTCTGACTCACCATTACCACTCCTCATTCCTTCTCCAGTTCGCCCTCCTTTCCTTCTCCGGTCACCGCATGCCACAAAATCAAAGCTACAAAAATAAATTAAGGTTGGCGAGGTTTGACGTAGGCGCCGACTTTGTCGATTTGGCGACGACTAAAAAAGTCGCGGCAATAGAGCCCGGTCTAGGCGGAGTTAGGTGAGGAGTTTTAGAACACTGACGGATATAAAAACACCCATAAATTTTTTTCTTTTGGGGGGGGGGGAAAATATTAGAAGTAAAAGTTAATTTACTACTCCAAATGTGCGGGAAGATGAAAAAATAAAAAGAATTATTTTCTCCTTTTGAGTTTTTCCCAAGAAAAGAATTACATTTTCAAATTTAAGATTATCTTTCATTTTAGAATTATTTCTTTTATTCAAAAGCATGATATTTCTCTACCTTGTCATACAATTACGTAAAAACAAAAATAAAAATAAAAATAAATAAGTAAATTTTAGGACAAAAAGATCTGTAGATTTTTTGACTTTGAATTACAGTATTACACAATTTTGATTTCACTCCGTCGCAAAATGGGTGTAATTTTTATATTAAAAAATAAGTGCCCTTTTTGATGAATTTAATGACAAAAAGTTCAGCTTTAATTTTCAAAGGTGAAGTGCTTGAAATCTGATCAAGACTCAAGTGGTGAAAAGATCCATGCATATCTCGTCGTTATTTTGAGAATATCTCCCGTGCATATCTCGGAGATTATAGAGCATATCTCTTTTTATTTTGTGTATATCTCTTAGTTTTTGAACATATTTTTTTCTTGTACAGCAAGTAGGATTTTTTCCTATTTATACTCCTCACATTGTAACCAGCATGATATGAAAAATAAGAGAGAAAGTTTTACTGTTCGAAACCATCTCAATTTTATCATGGTATCAGAGCGAATTACGATCTAAGCTTCCGCACATTTTTTTTATCATGACTAACCCATCAGACGATAACGGCAAGGCGAAGATGGAAGTTCCTGCGGCTGGTGGAGGGACTTTTGACATAATGTCGCTTTACTATATTTCAAAGATCGACAACCCCAACACAATATTCGTGAGCGATCTTCTCCGAGATGGAAATTTCGCAGATTAAGGCGTGATGAGATGTCCAATGCCCTCTTTGCGAAAAACAAATATGGTTTTGTTGATGGAACCATCATTCCGGTGAGAAGGTGGATCGAAATTGTTGGCTTGGAACGTTGCAATGCTATGGTGAAGGGTTGGCTCAACAACGGCGAATGGAGAAGGAGATCCGAAATAGCGTTAAGCGAGCCAATATCGCACAAGAGATCCGGGACGATCTCAATGAAAGATTTGGGAGCGTTAGTGCACCAAGAGCCTATTTAACTTAAACGTGCCATCACTATGACACGCCAAGAAAATTTATCGCCTCGGCCTATTACACGGTTGAAAGGGCTGTGGGACGAGATACATTCAATTGAGCCAATTCCTAGGTGCTCGTGTGCCGGTTGTACTTGTGATGCCCCAAAGAAATTGGCTGAGATAAAGGAGAAGGAAAAGTTGTATGAGTTCCTAATGGGTCTAGATGCGAAGTTTGGGACCATTAAAACCCGGATCTTCGGAGCATGAACCCCACGGTTAATCTTGAACTGCGATCACCTTGTATCACAAGACGAGAAGCAAAAGCATGTTGCCGCGGGTCGGTAAGATTGAAGTCGAAGCTGCAGCCTTCCAGCACACAGGCGCCGCCTCACAAGAGATGATGGGAAAGGAACGAAGGAGAAACCAAGATGCACGCATTGTGGAAAATTTTACCACGGTTGAGAACTTTTGAGATCATTGGGTATCCGTAAGGAAAGAAAAAGGGCAACGGCAGCGGCGGAAATTGAAGGCGAAGGGGACGGAAAAGCAAACCCGGTGACGGGAGAGGCAAGTCCAATCCGGCTTTTCAAGTGAGCAAGATCAACGGTGATGCAATTCTTTTCTGACAAATCTGTGGTGAGAAACAAGGGTCACCACGCAAACATGGCGGGTAAGGTGTATGGTATGGATTCATGGGTAATAGACTCGGGTGCAAGCGGTGAACATATCACTTGCAATGGTGAAATACTTAATAACCAAGTCAAGCCAATCTCTCCGATGCCCTGTTAAGATACCAAATGGGGACACTATACATGTCAAAAGTATTGGCAATGCAGAGCTTCCAAATGGATCGAAAATACGACACGTTTTGAACATGCCCGATTTTCAATGCAATTTACTTTCTGTCAGTCGATTAACGAAAGATCTAAATTGTGCCTTGACATTTTTCCCTGATTTTTGTGTGATACAGGACTTAGCTTCGAGGACTCTGATTGGGATGGGTAGGCGCAAAGAACTGTCAGATCATTTGGAGCCGATGGCAAGACAACAAAGAGCTATGGTGGCAACGGTAGATGAGCGGGTATGGCACGTGATGTTGGGTCATAGTTCTACTTTAAATTCTCGATTTTCATGATATTAGCAAGATTTGTTCAAAAGGAGCGAAAGAACATTGTGATTCCTCGCTTAAAGGTAAAATGACAAGACTTCCTTTTTCTCCTAGTAGCATTCAAACACATTCTTGTTTTGAGTTAATTCATTGTGACATTTGGGGAGGTTATAAACACCGCCTTTTGTCCTGCACATTATTTTCTAACCATTGTCGATGATTTTAGTCGTGGCGTTTGGGTTTATTTAATGAAGCACAAACATGAAGTTTATGATTATCTTACTATGTTTTGTAACATGGTAAACACCCAATTTGATAAAAAGGTCAGGAGGATTAGAAGTGACAATGGAGGGGAATTTCACCAAATGAAATAATGGTATACTACTCCTCTAATGGGATTGTTCTTGAAACGTCCTGTACCGATACACCGCAGCAAAATGGGGTAGTAGAGCGAAACACCGTCACATTCTTGAAATGGCTAGGGCTCTTCGCTTTGAAGCGGTGATTACCAAAAGGATTTTGGGGGAGTGTGTCCTAACCGCCGCCTATATCATAAATAGATTACCCACAAAATTCTCAAAAATAAAACTCCATATGAAGTCCTTTTTTAAACCCACTGACCATCTTAGGTTTTTGGGTGTTTAGTTTATGCTAAAGATAACAAGAAAGGGGAGACAAATTTGACCAACGAGGTCGCCCTTGTTTTCATAGGATATCCTTTTTCTCAAAAAGGGTACAAAGTTTTCGATCTCGAGATGAAAAAATGCTACACTTCCCGTGATGTCAAGTTTATTGAAAATAATTTCCTTTTAAGGAGTTGAGCCAAAACAAGAACATAGCAAACAGAGACGAGGTTGATTTTGTTGATGAAGACTTTTGGAGATATCCATGCCATCTTTTGGGTCGAATGATAATACCCTGTGTGACCAAAGATGAGCCGAAGTTATCAAGGGCTTAGCAGCTCCGTCTTCTGGCCGAGTGATGAACAAGTTGAGTCAAATGGATCCCATGCAATCGAAAGCAGATTCAAACCGAGGCTCATCGCGAGCAGAATACACGGACCAAGCATCGCCCAAACATCTTGAAGGATATGTGGTTGACTTGCCATCCTCTATTGACCATGCGCCATCCGTCTCCAATTCGAGAGAACTCGACTCGGATATCCTCTATCTAACTTTGTTTCCTATAAAAGATTTTCTCCTAATCATAAAGCTTTTCTTGCGGCTATCACCTCCAATGATGAGCCTAAATACTATTATCAGTCAACAAGCACAAACATCGGCGAGAAGCTATGAAATTGGAGATTAATGCTTTGAAGCAAACAACACATGGACACTCGAGCCTTTACCTCAAGGAAAGAAGGCAACGATTCCAAATGGGTGTACAAAATAAAATACAAGCCAAATGGTGAAGTTGAACGATACAAGGCTCGTTTGCTTGGTGGCAAAGGGCTTCACGCAAGTTGAAGGAATAGACTTCCACGAGACATTTGCCCCGGTAGCAAAATTGGTCACTATGAGATGTCTCCTCACGCTTGCAAAGTGAAGAAAGGTTGGCATGTTCATCAACTCGATGTGAATAACGCCTTCCTTCATGGAGATTTGTTGGAAGACGATACATGAAGATTCCTCAAGGATTTGCTAAAGAAGGAGAAACAAGAGTGTGCAAACTCCGAAAGTCCTTATACCTGCCTCGCGCTAAGCCTCAGGAACCTGGTATCATAAATTCACCAAAGCCCTTCTCTCGATCGGGGTCTAAAGCAGATTACTCATTGCTCATTTTTAAAACTGGGCAACCTTCGTCGCTGCTCTAATCTACGTTGACGACGTGATTCTAGTAGGGAATGATGACACCAAGATTGAACAAGTAAAGAAACATCTCCATGATCTTTTTAGTATCAAAGACTTGGGGCCATTCAAGTATTTTTTGGGAATGAGGTGGCTAGATCTCCTGAAGGCATGGTTTTGAGTCAAAGAAAGTATACGTTGGATATACTTGAAGAAAGTGGACTACAGGAGGACGGCCAACCGACTTTCCCATGGAACAAAACCTAAAGTTTGGTCCGATGATGACACCGCTGGTAGATGCCTCACAATATCGCGCAGTTGATTGGCGTCTATTATACTTGATGCTTACGCTGGCGTCAGGACATTCAATTTGTCTTTGTGAATAGATTAGCTCAATTTTGTCGACACCAAGACGGACTCATTGGTTGGTCGCCATGCGAGTTCTACGATTCCTTAAGGGCACAGCAGACGGGACCGTTTTACCCGTCAAAGGTGATCTGCGATCTCAACGCATTTTGTGATGCCGATTGGGAGCCTCTTTGCCTTATCACAAGACGATCCCTGGATATTTCATCTCCTCGAGATGCCCCCGGCTTTCATGGAGAACAAAGAAGAATCTGTGGTATCTCGCCATGGCCTATGTGAGTGAAATTGTTTGGCTTAGATGGCTCTTGCTCGATCTTGATGCTCCTGAAGTGAAATTGTTTGGCTTAGATGGCTCTTGGATCTTGATGCTCCTCAAACCAAACCCACTCTGTTACATTGTGATAATCAAGCCGTGCCATATAGCAAACAATCCAGTTTTTTCATGAGAGGGACGAAACACGTGGAGATGGATCGTCATTTTGTTCGAGAAAGGGTAGCATCTCTTGATATTGTCCCGCTGTAAGATCTCAACGAACGATCAAGTGGCTGATTTGTTTACTAAAGCATTCGGGGCTACACGGTTCAAGTTTTTGGTTGGCAAACTGGGCATTCGTGACCTCTATGCGCCAGTTTGAGGGGGAGTGAAAAGATCCATGCATATCTCGTCATTATTTTGAGAATATCTCCCGTGCATATCTCGGAGATTATAGAGCATATCTCTTTTTATTTTGTGTATATCTCTTAGTTTTTGAACATATTTTTTTCTTGTACAGCAAGTAGGATTTTTTCCTATTTATACTCCTCACATTGTAACCAGCATGATATGAAAAATAAGAGAGAAAGTTTTACTGTTCGAAACCATCTCAATTTTATCAAGTGGGACTCGAATTGGGGAGGTCAGAGACATGGCAAATGTTTTATTGATCATGTGATTGTGGGCAAAGAAGAGTTTGCATTTTGCAAGCAAGCGTCGTGAATGTCATTGTTGTTACTTTGTAAGTAGTTAGAGAGGCACGTGCGTGATGTACATATTTTGAATTCGCCTTGATGATGTTTTGAACTTCGTTTAATAGTCCATTATATTATACATGATGTTCAAATGATTGGGTCAGGCCCATATGCAACGGGCTAAAGCCGCTGAACTCATTCATTCAGGTATAAATAACCCTCTCTAGTTCATAGAATAAGAACTCTCTCTTCTTGGACACAGACTCCACACACACATGGGAGCTACGCTCTCTCTGTTTTCTATATAGTGTACTGATAAACACGTCAGAGGGTTTTTTGCATGGGTCCTTCCCGCCGACTCACGCTGTTTATTTTACAGATTAAACAAGTCATATATCCGATACCGACGACACGATCACCGCCAGAGGGCACCTCCGGTGACACATGTTTGATGTTATATTTGGCACCCACGGTATGATGTTTTTTTGGACACATCAGTTGGTTCCGTTGATGGGAACGACTTCGTTGACTCCGTCAATTTTGGCGGAACTCCGTTCTGAGGGTGCTGAAACTACATTGACGGACACAAGCATACACATGTTGTCCATATGAACGAGGCAAAGAAACCAAGACCGAAACAACAAAGTGAGGCCACCAGTAGATGCGCCTTGAGCAAACAAAGCCAACAGAGCAAAAATCGTCATCGATCTACCACAGCGGCCACATGTGCTTATGCTCACCGCTCGAGTTTATTCGCGATTGAGCTTCATATTGTCTTCCCGCTTAAGTTTACTCGCGGTTGAGTTATACACTGTGCCTACTTGCACTTATGCTCCCTGCTCGAGTTTACTCGCGACTGAGCTTCATATTGTCCTCTCGCTCGAGTTTACTTGCGGTTAAGGTGTACACCGCGCCTACATGTGCTTATGCTCCCCGCTCAAGTTTACTCGCGGCTAAGCTTCATATTGTCTTCCCGCTCGAGTTTACTCGCGGTTGAGTTGTACGCATCGCCTACATGCGCTTATATTCTCTGCTCGAGTTTACTCGTGATTGAGCTTCATATTGTCCTCCCACTCGAGTTTACTTGCGGTTGAGTTGTACACCGCGCCTACATGTGCTTATACTCTCCACTCGAGTTTACTCGCGGCTAAGCTTCATATTGTCCTCCCGCTCAAGTTTACTTACGATTAAATTATACGTCGCGCCTACATGCGCTTATACTCCTCGCTCGAGTTTACTCGCGCTTGAGCTTCATATTTTCCTCATGCTCGAGTTTACTCGCGGTTGAGTTGTACACTGCGCCTACCTGCGCTTATGTTTCACGCTCGAGTTTACTCGCGACTAAGCTTCATATTGTCCTCCCGCTCGAGCTTACTCGCGTTTTTGAGTTGCAGACCGCGCCTACATGCGTCTATGCTCCCCGCTCGAGTTTACTCGCCGCTAAGCTTCATATTGTCCTCCTGCTTGAGTTTACTCACGATTAAGTTGTACACCGCGCCTACCTGCACTTATGCTCCCCGCTCGAGTTTACTCGAGGTTGTGTTGTACATCGCGCCTACTTGCCCTTATGCTCTCCACACGAGTTTACTCGCGGCTGAGCTTCATATTGTCCTCCTGCTTAAGTTTACTCGCGATTAAGTTATACACCGCGCATACCTGCGTTTATGATCCACGCTCAAGTTTACTTGCGGCTAAGCTTCATATTTTCCTCCCGCTCGAGTTTACTCGCGGTTGAGTTGTACACAGCGCCTACATGCGCTTATGTTTCCCGCTCAAGTTTACTCGCGGCTGAGCTTCATATTATCCTCCCGCTCGAGTTTACTCGCGGTTGAGTTGTACGCAGTGCCTACCTGCGCTTATGATCCTTGCTCGAGTTTACTCGCGGCTGAGCTTCATATTGTCCTTCTGCTCGAGTTTAATCGTGGCTGAGCTTCATATGCTTGAGTTTACCCGCGGCTGAATTGTACAACGTGCCTATCTGCGCTCATGCTCTCCGCTCGATTGATTTTTACATTGTACTCCCGCTCGAGTTTTCTCATGGTTGAGTTGTACACAACGCCTACCTGCGCTTATGCTCGCTAGCTTTTTAAAGGTAGTCTTGCTCACAAAGTCGAGTAAAAGGACTTGACCTTAGCCCAAGTGGCGTTCTGTTTGCTAACTTTTTAAAGGTAGTCTCGCTCGCAAAGTCGAGTAAAAGGGCTTGACCTTGGCCAAGGTGGCGCTCTGCTCGCTATAGAAAGAAACTTATACAATCAAGTTATAAGGCTTACTGGTTAACTAAAATGTACAATGGCGGTCAAAAGTGACCAAAGTCGTGACTCATCTCAGCACTTTTGTTATCTTGTCTGTTAAGATGAAAGTTATTAAGCATCGGATGTCTCGAGAAATTAAAGATAATCACGAGCGAATAGTACTCAATATCCTCGAGATGAATCTCAAAGAATAATAAGTAGGGGGCTACTGATGTGCATATTTTGGATCCGCCTCAATGACGTTTTGGACTCGTTTAATGGCCCACTGTATTTTACATGATGTCCGAAGGATTGTGCCGGGCTCATGCACAACTAACTGAATCCATTCCTTTAGGTATAAATAACCCCCTCTAGTTCATAGAATGAAGACTCTCTCTTCTTGGACACAGACTCCACACACACATGAGAGCTATTTTTTGCTAATAACAAGAAAATGAAAAGTTTCAAGTCAAGTGAATATGGAGGTTTGAAAATTCAACAATATCAAAAGTTAGGTAATGTATCACTATTAGAGTTGTCCTTACCAACCTTAATACTCCTTTCGTCTCGAATAAATATTCCTAGTGGGCAAAAGACAGAGATTAATAAATGTAATTAATGATGGATCGTAAAATATGTTGTGACAATAATACTCATTACACATTCTCTCTCACTTATTAGTTATATACTCATTACACTCATTCTCTTTCCTGGATGTGTAATAATTATAGTATTAAATGAAATGATATATTAGGAAGATTGATAGAAAATTTGTACACCAAAATTTTTTTAAAATATTATTTGAGACATCCTAAAATAAAAAATAGGAACATTTATTTGGGAAAGAGCGAGTATATGTCATTTAAATCCTTGCGTAGATTTCAGCTTTGATTTTTGCATTAATTTTGTATACTGTGCCCGTTTAATATTCATGAGTTATCCGCCTACTAGCTCATTCTAGCTTTATTTTCGTCCCAGTACCACGCCAGTTAAGTAGCATATAGTATTTCTTTCTTTTGTAATAATAGTATCTAAAAACTATGCAACTTGATTGTGTAATCCGTTGTCGTCCAGCGGTTAGGATATCTGGCTTTCACCCAGGAGACCCGGGTTCGATTCCCGGCAACGGAAATTTTTTTAATAGCAGGTCTGCTTGAGAATAGATGCTTCATAATCATATGTCATGTGCGTTAAAACTACTTATAAAATATTTTCTCATATACTAGAGGTATGTTGGCCCATGAATCAAGATATATAATACTCAAAATATAATTTTCTTAAAAAATTATAGGTACAAATTTGTCACACAACCCCATGGCCGAGATCTGCAAAGATAAGGGAAATAAAAAATGAAAATATGTTCATATATCAATCAGGTCCTATTTTTAAGGCCAAACAGAAAGCATCATGGACAAGCGTTGAAGAAGCTGGGGCCTGTGAGGGTGGAACTCCTGCAAACTTCAACTGGTAGCCATGTTTGCAGTTTGGTATTCTTCTCCAGGTTAAACATTAACTTGGCACAGACACTGACTCTATACAATCCATTGATCGTCAGAAGCTTTGTTGATGGCAGTCAAAGATTTGGCCATTCATTGTTTGATCGTTTAAAGCACGTTATAGGCCGATGGGGACTACTAATTACTAAATCCATTTACTGAATCTGCCCAAACTACTAAAAACAAATTACGGTACAAAGTATATAATATTATATATGCATGCTCTTGCTATTTTGTCTTAAATAACAAATTACTTTCCCTAATTTAAACTTTTATTCATTAACGTCGTGTTACTACATTTATTTCTCAATTTCATCTATTTACTTATTTTTGTGGTCACGTTAATCACTACATCAACTTCTGTCAAGGGTATTGAATACAAAATGTAAAGTAGTGGTATGACCCAACCTTTTTTGGGCAGCCTACCTTTTCAATTCAGGCCCAGAAACCCGAAACCCAACCCATGCCCTTTTCCCCTCTCTCTAGTTGGCTGACCGTTTCACTCAAATTAGGGGCTTCTTTCTGTCCTAATTTGGTTTCTCTCTACTGCGATATGTTTTCTCCTTTGATTCCCGGTGGTGGCGACTTAATGATTGCCCTTCATTTCTGGCGACGGCATCGCAGTGAATATTGCATAAGGAATCTTCGACTCCTTATATATACTGCTCTCCGTCTCCTTCTGAGGTACATCTATTTTCATTGAAACCGTGTTCTTTTGATCTCTCTCTTCATCTCCCTGTTTTTCTCTTGCTTGCTAAAGTTGTGAGATTGGTTATGTGGGTTGCAACACTATGTGTGGGGTGAGGTCTGTGAGTGCTCCTTCTTCATCGTGACCGAGGGGTTTGTGGGTTTGGGTTTCGTTGAGAGGGCTGGGCAGTCCCGAAATACATTGGAACTGGTACATTGTCCCTTCGATTATTGGAACTCTTGGTTGGACAAGCTATACTCAGTGTATAGCGGTTGTGGGGATCTGAGCATAGGCTTCCATAAGCCTAGACAGATTCGAGTGAGGCTTTGGCCGAGGATACTCACATTGATTTAACTGTTTTTCTGATAAATGTGTATATTGTCTATATTTTTGGATATTTTGGGCTTATTTTCCTAGTCAATATTGCATTTATCATTGTTAATTTAATTGTTTTGACTCATTTACCTTTATTTGTCTTAATTGGGCAGTTTTGCAAATTGTGTGTATTAAAATCAAGCTTTATTGGTGAATTAAAGACAAGCTTTAATGATGAAGTAAAGGCAAATTGAATTCCAGCATTTTTCATGGGCGTGATTACTGGGTGGAAAACTAATGTCAAGAATTAAATTGAAGATTTTCAGCAACAATCGCATCATATGTGCGAAATCTTTCGCAACCTTCAATCGAGGCAGCTCAAGAGTCACTTCCAATATTTTCCAATTTGGACCCTTTTTATGCATCTAGAGTAAATGTCATCTAAAGGGGAATGGAGAGCTTTAATTTAGTCTCTCATTTTTCTCTCATTTATTTCTCATTTATTGTCATTACTTCAATTTATTTTGGTTGACAAGGGGAAAGGAAAGACTTAGTTTTTCCTATATCTATCCTTCCTTCCCTCCTTAGAGATATATAATTTTACTTCCATACTCTCCTCTCAAATAGTTAGATAGGCATTTTAAAGTAGTTTTATATTTGAGTTTGTAAATTCGTTCATTGCAAGTTCTACTTCTTCCCTTCTCTTTGTTTTTATTTTATGATTATTCTTAACATATTTATTTTAGTTACTTTAATTATGTATGAGTAGTTTTCTAATTCTAGGATTAGGTGTAGCCCGTAATAGATTTATAAATAAAGTTTTCATCTTTCCGTTTATTTGAATGTCACACGTTTTGATTCGATTTTAGCCTTATTAATAATTGTATAAAATTGTAATAGCGAATGACCGAAAGGTGAAACTACTACATTTATACAATAATCTTAGTTACTGAAGTGAAGGACTGAAAGGTGAAGCGTAAGTAACGGAACTCTAATATTGAACTAGAAATTCATGAGAACGAGAGTTGATTAAATTTCTAGAGGCTTATAGAATTGTAGGACATAATGGGTTTAGTTTAATTCATTGAGCGAGACATCGGATTTGAATTAATCTAGGTACGGTTAAGAGTAGTACGAAAGAATGCAATTAACTATTTTTATGCAATTCGCCTTCAAAATTTGACATTCATCGCGAACGGAAAGATTGTTACGAAATTTATAAATTCATTGTTGTGGTGAACCGAAATCCTAGAAGCTTTTTAATTATTGTTTTTAATCCAAAATCTAATTTTGCATTCTAATTTAGTTAATTTAGTCTTGTTAATTTAATTTACTCCCACAACAAAAATCTTGAAATCAATTAGTCTAGATAATTTTAATTATGAGTTCTTTGGTACTTGATTCAAAGTACCTGTGGGATCGACATCCTAAATACTACATGAATAGTCGTGCGCTTGCGGTAGGATTTAGTGATTAATTGAAAATCACTCAACAAGTTTTCTGGCGCCGCTGCCAGGGACTTCGGTAATCAATATCGAGCCAATTTGCAATTTGATTAGACTAGACATTTTTTATTTTTTTATTTTTTTTATTTTTGTTCATTTGTTTGCTTTTACTAGTTGTTAATTCTCTCTTATGCGAAAAACTCATATTGCTGACATTTTGCTTGAAGCAGATCCAGAAATCGAGAGAATTTTTCAGAGGAGAAAAAGATTTTTTTTCGGTTTAAAGCTATTTGAACCCGAAATGGTGGCTCAAGAAGACACTAGGACATTAAGATATTTTGCTGCACCCAATGCTCAAGGGTTGTTACCGGGAGTCACAAGGCCGAATGTTGAGGCTAACAACTTCGAGTTGAAGCCTTCATTGATCTCCATGGTACAACAAACTCCGTTTGGAGTATCGCCCACCGAAGATCCAAATTTGCATTTAAAGATCTTCCTTAAATATTGTGACAATTTGAAGGTCAACGGAACATCCAATGACACCATAAGACTACGGTTGTTCCCATTCTCTTTGAAAGACAAAGCAAGGGCTTGGCTACATTCATTGCCCGCCGGTTCCATAACCACATGGAATCAACTCTCACAAGCATTCTTGGCACAATATTTCCCTCCTAGCAAGACCGCAATGATGAGAAATCAAATTACAAATTTCTCACAAAAGCCGAGTGAATCAATGTACGAGGCATCATGGGAAAGGTTCGGAGAGATGTTTAGGCTATGTTCCCACCATGGATTGGAGAAGTGGCTCATAGTCCATACATTCTACAATGGACTCACTTATAATGAGAGAATTTCCATTGATGCCGCAGCGGGTGGAGCTCTCATGAATAAGAATGTCGATGATGCATACAAGTTGATTGAAGACATGGCCAACAATCACTCTCAATGGACAACATAAAGAGGCACCAACCAATCAAGAGGAGTTCCAGGTAAGTATGAGGTTGATGCTCTTGATTTGTTAACTGCTAAATTTGATTCTTTAAGTTCAAAAATTGATAAATTGAATGTGAGTGCAGTCATGAGTAACAATGGCTTCCCATGTGAAATTTGTGGTGTTTTGGGTCACTTAGCAATTGATTGTCAAGTGGGAAAATCATTTCCCCAATTTGGGTCTCAAGAACAAGTCAATGCTTTGAATAATTTTAATCAAAGACCCCAAAATGACCCTTTTTCAAACACTTACAACCTAGGTTGGAGGAATCACCCAAAATTTTCATACAAGAACAATTCCAACCAAGCACCTCAAGGCAATTTCAACCAAGCCCCCGGTTTTCAACCTAGACCCTTCAATCCACCCCCTCAAAAGTCCAATCTTGAAAGCTTGTTAGAAAATTTTGTGGTCACCCAACAGAAGCAAAATGAAATGGTCAATGATGCAATTAAGAATTTGACATCTAGAAATGAAGTGGTCAATGATGCAATTAAGAATTTAACATCTAAAGTAGACACTTTGGCTACACACAATAAGATGTTAGAGACCCAAATTGCACAACAAGCTTCTTTGTTCTCGACAATGCAGGAATGTTTAGGGTAAGCTTTGAACCAAATCCTAGGGAGCATTGTATGTCAGTGACTTTAAGAAGTGGGAAACAACTTGAGGACCCTAAGGTTGAGAATGGTGAGAGTAAAAATGGTGAGGTTGAGAAAAGTGATGATAATGAACCAATGGTTGAAGTTCCACAAGAAAAAGAAGAAGTTGAACAAGAACCCGAATATGTTCCCCCACCTCCTTATAAGCCGCCTATACCATTTCCACAAAGATTGGCTAAGGCTATGCTTGATAAGCAGTTTGGGAAATTTTTGGAAGTTTTGAAGAAGCTTTACATTAATGTTCCATTCACCGATGCACTTTCACAAATGCCTTCTTATGCAAAGTTTTTAAAAGATATTTTGTCTAACAAAAGGAAATTGGAAGACTATGAAACTGTGGCTTTAACCGAGGAGTGTAGTGCAATCATTCAAAATAAATTACCTCCTAAACTTAAAGACCCTGGTAGTTTTTCAATTCCTTGTGTGATTGGAAGTCTTAATATCAATCGTGCTTTGTGTGATCTTGGTGCAAGTGTGAGTTTGATGCCATTGTCCGTCTTCAAGAAAATTGATTTTGGTGAATTGAGGCCTACTAAGACTTCATTGCAATTGGCGGATCGTTCCATCAAATATTCGGTAGGTATATTGGAAGATGTTCCAATTAAAGTAGGTAAGTTTTTCATACCGGTTGACTTATTTGTTCTTGAGATGGATGAGGTTTCTTATATCCCAATAATTCTTGGTAGACCTTTCCTAGCTACCGCGGGAGCAGTGATTGATGTGAAAAGTGGAAAGCTCTCCTTGAATATTGGAAATGAGAAGGTTGAATTTGAATTGTCAAATGTTGCTAAATACTTTTCTGTTGAGAATTATTGTAACAGGATTTATTCGGTGGAACGAGAAATGAGAAAGGAACGTGAACAACATTTCTTCCATGATCCGTTCGATAGTTTTTGGTTAAAAGATGAGCCTAAGTGCAATGACAATTCAGATGATGTTATTACATTTGCACACTTGCTAGAGTCAAACTTTAATCCTCTAGTTCAAAAAGTGGAAATTGGGAAGGATGATCATGTGCCTACAACTCAAATTTCCAAGGAAGAGCAAACTCCGCGAGTAGAGCACACGTCCATTCTTTCTACTACAGGAACTTCTAAGGATTCCAACAAGCGGTTGCAAGATAAGCGAGATTTTCGAAAGAAGTTTCGTGGGGAAGATGATCACAATTGGCAGGAAACGGCTAAGGTTGTAGACGTAAATAGATGGAGGTCAAAGACGCAAGTTCATGAAGATGAAAACAAGAAGGGTACCATAAATACCTTTTCTTACTCGAAGCGACCTTCGGATTGAAATAAAAAAAGGGTCGAGCTAATGACCTTAAACAAGCGCTTCTTGGGAGGCAACCCAAGTTCCTTTACCCTGCTTTTCTTTTAATTTATTTTATCTTAGCTTTATTTTCTTTTTAATCCTTAATCGCGCTCGTAGTTTCCCTTTTGTTTTGATTTTGTAGGATTTGAGTAAATGAGAAGGAAGATTTTGCTTAAAAGATGCATAATTGAAGGCTGCGAAATTTTTCGCACCTGCGAAAGTTGGGCAGTGTGTTTCGCACCGGGGCTGGGATATTCTTCGCACCCAATTGAAGGCTACGAAATTTTTCGCACCTGCGGAAGTTGGGCAGTGTGTTTCGCACCCTGGGTTGGAAATCCTTCGCACCCTCTGGAAAAAAAAAAGGCCTAAGGGTGATGAAGCTAATCTTCAATCTCATGTATGATTTTCTTCAGGAGTCTCCCACATCTTACTCCTTCCCCCACCCTTTGATTTGGTGAGCTCGTTCCACTCTCCCTTTTGTTATTTCGTTTTCTTCATTCCATTGAGGACAATGCATTCTTTAAGTTTGGGGGAGATGGTTATTTCATTTTGAGTTTTGATTTGGGGGTAATAGATTTTATGCTTTTGAAATGCCCAAGCTTGTAGCTTTGATGATAATTATTTTTTTTTGGCATTTGCAAAAGTATGCATGTGTATTACATTTGTGGAGTAATCTTGGACTCATTTGCATGCTAGTTGATGGTTGATAATGATTCCCTTGCTAATTATTTCTTGGGTATGCTTTGAGTGAAACATGAGGGTCAGAGAAAACACGTGAGAGAGTGTTTGCGATGTACCTACATATTTTAATATTTTGTTCTTGGTGCTAGGCTAGTAAAGAATTATGTGTACATTGTGGATATGTTAGTTGGATTTTTGATATCATGGAGATTTTCTTGAAATTCTTGCTAAATTTAGGCTTGGCATGGGCATTGTGGTAATGAGATATGATTTAGGCCATTTTGGACAGTTTGAGCCTTTTCTTGCCTAACCTTTTTGAAAAATGTTGTCCCTAGCGTCCCCCTTGAGCTTGTGTAAAGAATGGTGTGTGCTATGCACACAAATGACCCCCATTCGACGTTCGTTTCATTTACCCGCATTTACTCACCCATTTAGCCTAAACACTTTATCCTACCTTTCAAGAGAGCTTAAAATGAATATTCATGTGTATATTGTTCGCTTTTGTTGGGCTTGTGCTTTCATGTGTTACATTTTTTGCTATTGTGGTGGGAGCAAAAAGGAAGGAAGGGGTATTGAAAAAATATGTTGATTGGTGGGATGAAAAAAAAAAAAAAAGATGAAGTTAGCGTGCCTTGAAAAAAAAATAAAAAAATTGAAGCAATAAAAAATGAAAAGAGAAAGAAAAAAAAGGTGCTAACGAAGGAAAAAGAAAATAAAGCTCTAAAGGGAAATAAGGGGGTTAATTGTTAATTGATGGTGAGTAATTTCTTCAACCTGATTATTCAAGAAATCAATTTTGGGGGTTGTTGAAATTGGTGAGTGGTTTTGAAAAATAAAATAAAATGAAGAACATTGTTTTGTGAGCGAGCATTACATTTTACTTGATTCTTTTATGCTCTCTTGGTTTGTATATCCATTCCTTCATTTGTAGCCCTCGCCTTGGCCTAACGTTACAAGCCAAAGATAAAGTCCTAATGATCTTTTTGCTTGCTTTGCCTATACCATGTCAATTAAACTAAATAGCATGAATGGAGAGCGCCCCTTGATTAGAGAATTTCAATTTTAGCATTTCTGTGGTGTCATAATTCGAGCTAGTTGTGTCCCATGCTTCTCCTTGATTGAGTGACTAATGAGTGAGTGATTGGAGATCTAGATTGAGCACTTGAGATTTTATTAGCTTGGGAATCTAAAGACCATGTCTTCCGGAATGTTAATGATTTGAGCTAAATTCCATGATGTAGTGTACTTGTTTTCTCAAGCTAGTGCCTTCCTATTTTTTCTCTGTCCCAGGCTATTCTTAATTAGAATTTATTCCTTTGCTCGGGACGATCAAAGCTCAAGTTTGGGGAGTGATAAATGTGCATATTGTCTATATTTTTGGATACTTTGGGCTTATTTTCCTAGTCAATATTGCATTTATCATTGCTAATTTAATTGTTTTGACTCATTTACCTTTATTTGTCTTAATTGGGCAGTTTTGCAAATTTTGTGCATTAAAATCAAGCTTTATTGGTGAATTAAAGACAAGCTTTAATGATGAAGTAAAGGCAAATTGAATTCCAGCATTTTTCATGGGCAGCGGTTACTTTTCGTGGGGTGGAAAACTAATGTCAAGAATTAAATTGAAGATTTTCAGCAACAATCGCACCATAGGTGCGAAATCTTTCGCAACCTTCAATCGGGCAGCTCAAGAGTCACTTCCAATATTTTTCAGTTTGGACCCTTTTTATGCATCTAGACTAAATGTCATCTAAAGGAGGATGGAGAGCTTTAATTTAGTCTCTCATTTATCTCTCCTTTATTTCTCATTTATTGTCATTACTCCAATTTATTTTGGTTGACAAGGGGAAAGGAAAGACTTAGTTTTTCCTATATATAGCTCCTTCCTCCTCTCCTTAGGGATATAGAATTTTACTTCCATACTCCCCTCTCAAATAGTTAGATATGCATTTTAAAATAATTTTATATTTGAGTTTGTAAATTCGTTCATTGCAATTTCTACTTCTTCCCTTCTCTTTGTTTTTATTTTATGATTATTCTTAACATATTTATTTTAGTTACTTTAATTATGTGTGAGTAGTTTTCTAATTCTAGGATTAGGTGTAGCCCGTAATGGATTTATAAATAAAGTTTTTATCTTTCCGTTTATTTGAATGTCACCCGTTTTGATTCGATTTTAGCTTTATTAATAATTGTATAAAATTGTAGTAGCGAGGGACCGAAAGGTGAAACTACTACATTTATACAATAATCTTAGTTACTGAAGTGAAGGATCGAAAGGTGAAGCGTAAGTAACGGAACTCTAATATTGAACTAGAAATTCATGAGAACGAGAGTTGATTAAATTTCTAGAGGCTTATAGAATTGTATGACATAATGAGTTTAGTTTAATTCATTGAGCGAGACATCGGATTTGAATTAATCTAGGCACGGTTGAGAGTAGTTCGAAAGAATGCAATTAACTATTTTTATGCAATTCGCCTTCAAAATTTGACATTCATCACGAACGGAAAGATTGTTACGAAATTTATAAATTCATTGTTGTGGTGAACCGAAATCCTAGAAGCTTTTTAATTATTGTTTTTAATCCAAAATCTAATTTTGCATTCTAATTTAGTTAATTTAGTCTTGTTAATTTAATTTACTCTCACAACAAAAATCTTGAAATCAATTAGTCTAGATAATTTTAATTGTGAGTTCTTCGGTACTTGATTCAAAGTCTCCGTGGGATCGACATCCTAAATACTACATGAATAGTCGTGCGCTTGCGGTAGAATTTAGTGATTAATTGAAAATCACTCAACATATTCGGTAGCTCTGCTCACTTTTATAATATGCCTATTGTTATTATGTTCTAACAATTGTTTTGCAGATTATTACCCTATCAATTGTGGACTGATTATTGAGTTACTGGGAACTCAATTGTTATTCTTAAAGAATACCTCCTGCTATTAAGCATATGATTGTTTGGGTAGTTTGTGCAATCTGTAAATTGCAGTCCTGCTGCACTGTATCGGTGAAACATAACTTGGGTTGTTGATTTGAGTATGCCCCTGTTTTGTTTGGTAAAGTGGTACAAATACACAACACAAAATGTTTTAAAAAATCAGCTTAAAACTCAAAATTCATAGACAATTTTTTTTATTATATATGTGTGTGTATGTATGTATGTATATATATATATATATATATAAAGTTAATCTAACACTTTATTCTACGTATTATTAAAATATGTATAAAATCACGCCTAATTAACACATAAGTATATATAGTGGAGTACTAACAGAAGATTCTTTCACTAAAAATACTATTTTTCAAGGATTAATATATTATTTGATCCCTAAACTATCCACGAATTATGCGTTTGGTCTCACTATTTTTTGGGGTATGAGTTTGGTCCTTAAACTCGGTTTTTGCTGTGAAATTACTCCCTCGTGGGGTTACTGTAAGTTTTTCCATCAAAATTTATTTAAAATCCCAAATTTTCCCTTACGTCTTAGGGCATCTTATGAAACACTAAATTTGGTCCCACTATAATAGCATCGCCGCCACCACCAACTCCAACATTGGAAATGAGGTCCTCAATGTTCCTCTTATCAACTAACTTGGCAAAGAGACTAGGCATTACGATTCAACGAACACGTTTAGAGCACCCACCAACTTCGCAATCTTCTCCGCGGTGACGGGGATAGCGTCGTCGAAGAGGGCTAAGGCGGCATAGGTGCAAGCGAGCTCACTGATCGATATTTTTAGCTCGGGATGATCTCTGTAATTTGATTTGATTTTTGGCCTAGGGCTTTTTCTGGGTTCCAAATTATCCCTAATTGAGACTCGTATACCACGACAACGACATAATTGGGGGAGTCGGTACAGATCCCTAGAATTAGGAATTCTTTTGTTTGGATCCGATAGGTGTTTGGGCAGTCGTCGTTTGTAAGTAGTGGGAGACGAAACCGTGAGCTAGAGGATTGTCCATCGTCTGAAGCATTCGCAAATGGCTGGAGTCAGCATGGATGAGCTGGAAATATCTCATGTCGATCCGCATAAGAGTCCAACAAAGGAGCAATAAGCGAGCGGAGTGGGAATTTTAGCGGTGATTTCTTTTCATTAGTTTGTTGGTATCCATTGTTAATATTTCTCGTTTAACTACATGGTCTAAGATCTTCCATGACTTCTATTTTACATGTTTTTTTGGACAGGTTTAATTGTTGGGGGCCTTGCCAATATCTCAAATACGGAAAATAGTATGAGATGCTTATAATGTTAATTGTTAACTAGTTTTACAATTAAATTATAAAATAGTATGAGATACACAGACATGTATCTTTTTCAATTAAATTATAAATAACTAATATTTCCTGCAATACAGTGTATAATAAGTATTCTTTAAAAAAAATTACAAAACAAACATCGGATTAAAAATTTTTTTTTTTTGTTGCTATAACAACCTCATATATAATATATGAACCGGATATAATTTAAATTCGGATCATACATTTTTAATGCGTAGTAGTTTAATAATCTATGACATTGAGAGATGAGTTTAACTTCATCAATTATTATTTCAAGTATGTATTTGGATAATGCGTTTTAGACCTTATGTAGTTGAGTTAATGTAGTTTTATATCTTCATTTTAGTATATACGCAAATTGAAGTTGTTTAAATGATGATTGTGCATGTTTGTCATTGTCGTAGGCACGAGCAATTTATTGGTCAGTATACTGTTATTTTACATTCACAAAAAATTTCTTAGGTTGAAAAATATTTTTTAAAAGAAAATATTTACCTATCTTTTTTGTGATTGCATTTATAAGTCTTTTATTGTATGCGTTATACATATAACCCTCAAAGGTAATTCAAATAACAAAAGAAAACATTTTCTACATTAAAATAAGAGAGGATGAATATGAATATAATATTAAGCAAACAAAACTTTGAACACCGAAAAAAAACACTACGCAAGAATTACAGACTAACCTTTTTTTTAATTGTCTATTACAGTTTGATGAGTTTGATTATGCCACATACTAAGCTGTAAAGAGATGTTATTCTATAGAGCGGTGATTTTGTTGGTATATATTGATGGTACTCGACAGCTAAAATTGGGTAGTATTTTGAAAAGAATTGACATTTTTATACGTGTGGCAATATTTGTGTTTCAATGCAATTTATCATTTATTTTCAGTCAACAACTAAATTGTTTAGGTTCTAAATATACAAATATATTATTGATGACAACTATTCATATTCCTATGAAATTGACAGATAATATGTCTTTTAAGAATACAAAAAGTTTAAACATTTATTAATCCATTCAATCATAATGACAATTCAGAAATTTCATTTCTCAAACAATAAAAAGGGGTTAAGAATGTGAAAATTTACATTTTTAAGGCATGACACAATTTTTTACACAAACAAAATAATTTATGTTTTTGGCAAGTGCATTTTTGGCGGGAACTTAAAATATTTGGCAGTACTAAAATCACATCAGTCATTATATATATAGACTTCGTGGAAGTAGGTCCCTTCGGGATAAACCATCCTGCCATTCTCCCTAACTCTGAGGAAAAAACTCGCCAAGCACCTCTCTCTTTATCTTACTGAGAAAGAGGCCCTTACCTAACAACTCTCTCTTTCTCTCTCTCTATCTCCATAATTTCTCTGTCCTCTCCATTTTATTTCGTTGGCTAATCAAAGAGGTACAACATCCTCGCTTGCACTTTGATTTTGCGAACTGTTTATGGATTATCTGCTCTGTTTCTAGTTCAACTAGATCTCCTGCTACTTAGTTGATTTCATTGAGCTTGTTTTCAGTTGACCAATTTGATGTGTTTATGCTTGAAGATTACTTCTGCTTATTTTGAATTTTGATGATGAAGGGCTAATTTGGAATTTCAAATAAGTTCTGATGGCAAAACTCATGGTAACCCCGTGAGGGAGAATCTCACAACAAAAATCGAGTTCAAGGACCAAACGCATACCAAAAAAATTAGTGGGACCGAACACATATTTTGTGGATAGTTCAAGGACTAAATAATATGTTAATCAATTTTTCAACGATAGAAGAGATATATCCCTCATTGGTTAGAAATTGATGTTGATTTTAAAAATATTATTATTAAGTACAAATAGAAGAGATATATCATACACTGGTTGGAAAGTGATGTTGGTTTTCAAAGTCATTTGATAAGACATTTACCATTATTACAAAATAGTTTTTACACCCGTGCGTTAAACGCACAACATATATTTTTTACAACTAAACTATACAGAAGCAAAATTAAGAAAAACAAAATTAAGGAGAACTGTTTAAAAAGAAATATATATATCACTATAAGATTAATCATTTTAGATATTAAAAAATTACTTATACATAACATTTGATGTTTTATTTGTTGACTTTTCACTACTAGAACGGTTTGTTACCTTAGACACTACAATATACAATCGCGGGTCGTAAACACCTGAGACATGCATTACGCACGCTTTGTTGTTTTCAATAGAAGTGCTTACTCCCTTTGTTCTTAATTATTGTTATATTTGACCTGACACACAAATTAAAGGGAAAAAACAAGATTTGATTATTAATATTATTATAATATGTAGTTTGTGGGTTTTCTGGGATATTGATTTTCGTCTCTTCCTTGTAGAGTGACAAAATGTATTGTTTTTTTTTTAACTTGTAAATATCATTTTGGTGGATAGAGGTGTACATAAACTTTCATTTATCGTCATGTGAGCTTACCTGCATTTGTATAAATTATAGAAGCTAGGTGCGGTGATTAAATAAATATAATGTTAAAATAATAAAAGAAATTTCCTAATAAAAACTTACATACAACACAATTTTTTTGGAACCCACGAAAAAGAAATGCATTATAATACTAAAGACATATATAGATATATAAATGAAAGTGATTTTAGTCCCCAAAAATGCTTCAGCTTCCATTCTCAAAATTTAATGTATCTAGTAACATGTGCAACCAATATCAAGTCTGTTCATATTTCAAGGCAATTCGGAAACTTATATCAAATTAAATATGATATGAGGAGACACGATTTTTAGAATATGATCTATTTTTAACAAATACATTTTGGTGGGATCTTACTATATTTGGTTGTGGTAATTGCTTCTGCCTAGCTTTATATATATATATAGATTGAGAAGATGTATCTCACAT
>JABEVN020001227.1:0-25848 GCA_013146195.2 Codonopsis lanceolata | reverse complement strand
GGTATTCTCCACTGAAAAAAAAAGAGAAAAAGCAGTCCAATCGTCCCCGACATTTTTCGTACATGAAAGTGATGCTGACGAGTTTTGCCAAAATACGCTCGTCCAAAAATTTACACCATAACTTTTATTGACCTAACAAAGGAAGTCCCATTTCCAATTAAAAATTAAAATTTTAATCTTTAAATGCTTATATTTCTTATCCTTATTTTCGTATATATGATAATTATTTAATGTGTTATAACAAATAGATGTCTATTTAGATTTATTATAATTTGAAAAGAAATATAAAGAATGAAAAGTTCGATATACTAAAAGTTTGTTTGTGAGATATCCGACTCTTTTTTTAAGATGGAGATTGTTAATTAGGACCATAGATTGATATGTTTTGATGTAACAAAACGGAAAATTTAGGATAGTATAATTTCTCATTAATCAGTGTTAGTAGCCTTAAATGAACAAGAGTTATATATTGTTATAAGAAAATGGCAAGAACATCCGATGGAGCGTACATGACGAACAAAACAACTATTATTGAAACAAGTATGACTCAGCATCAGAATCAACACATATCCATGTCACGTATTGAACACTCATTGAACACATTCTCACTGAGACAAAAACTCTAAAATGATGTTCAGAACCCTAATAGAATATTCCTATAAGTTCGGTGCAAGTTGTGAAACAAGGACCAATATCAATGAGCTCTATAACATCTAGTCGTTGCCCAACGTCAAGATTACAATGGGAAGATCTACAAACCTATTGCCTATATAAAGGAAGGACATCCCATAGGCCACAGATCAAAATAAGAGGATGGTTATATAGAGATAGCATACATATAGATTTAAGAGTGATCAAACAAAGATACAAAGACTAATTAAGAGAGATATTTATCAAGAGCACTCCCAGCGAAACAGCTATCATAATTCACTTAGTGAATAACTTGAGGTATTCTTAATCGCAAGCTACTGCCAATTACTTGTCATATACCATCATGATCAAGGATCACTTCATCAACAATCTGCACATATCAAACAAGTACACACATAGCAATAGATCATCAATGAGCCAAACCAGTAACTTCATTTGACTACTTATAGTCTTTATATTGAGGAATTGAAGCTAAGCTCATTGTGTTACTTTGCTAAGTTGCTAAGTTGCTAAATTGTTAAGTTATGTGAGAACCTAGTTGGGTGACCACGAAGTTAAGAAGGAATTGAGAGAATTCCTTCGACCTCAATAGTCTGTATATTTGGAAGAAATATAATGGATTATTGCTTCAAGATAGTCATGAAGGCTGTGAGGGGTGGATGTAGGATAAAATATCCGAACCACCTTAAAATCCTTGTCAAGTTTCTATAACCCTAAACTATTTACTTTTCATTTACTGTTATATTGAATGTGGTTGTGTATGTTCTTATAATTTATATATGTTGAATCAAACCAATCACAAACTGTTATTTGCTACAAGTAATCATCATAATACTTTACACACATAATTTGTCTTGAGCTCACTATTTCAACTTATTTTCGTTGCACTCAACTCAAACTAACAATCTTAATTGTATTGACATACTTAACTGCTTACATCATTATTGCAAATAGTTTTCTTTATTTGAAGGGTCAATCAAACCCAGTGATAATCTGGAATTGTGTTTATTCTATTTGAAGTGTATTCTCAATTGATACCAGAACTTAGCTGTTTATAATTTACATTTCAATTGGTATCAAAGTTGTAATTGTTAAAGCCATTTGAAGAAACCTTAGAGCACAGTGACTTTTCAATCAGTATGAGAGATATACCAAAGTAAGAATACATTAGTTTGTAAACCCTTTAGTAATTAATTATTTGGGATCGCCTTTTATAGATAATAATTTTTAGGGTCGAGCACAATTGACGTATTTTGCATGAGGTTAGTTCAAATTTACATGATGAGTCATGTGTTTACTTGGTATATAGATTAAGAACTTATAATTTAGTCAATTATAAATATGATGATAGAGCATGTGTTTACCAATAATACACATGTGAGATTGGACCCATTTAATCAAATACTACCTCTATTCCATGTAAACAATCCCCGTTTGAAAATCAATTTTTTTAAGAAAACGATATGAAAATCAATTTTTTTAAGAAAACGATATTTTTAGTAGTCTATTAGTAATAAATGATATTTTAATGTTTTAATTTTTGAAAGTCGATTCTTTAAATAAAACATCTCAAAATGAAATAATGGTCTTTTTACCCGAAACAGAGGGATTAAGAGGTAAAATGGTAAAGGTCGTTCTAAAAAAAGATATTAGAAAATGAACATTTCCTTTGTGTTTTTAAACCTAGGGAGTAGTTAACTATATAGGAAACATTTTAGAGCTCTTGACTCATTTCTAATTTTCTAGTGCGCTACTTATTGTTTCAGTTTTTAACCTTTTAATTTTAACCAAAAGACTTACCCAAAAAGAAAACTTCAAAAAGTACTCTTTATGTTTCTGTTCCAAAAAAACAATCATATTTATAATATTAAATAATACCGTATCTATTTCATCCAAAGAGTTATGTTTGAAAAATCAAAAGTGGATTATTTGTCAGAAACATAGAAAGTAAAATTATAGTCAAAGTTATAGAAAGTGTAAGTAATTAATTTTATAATTTTAATAAAATTTAACCTATCAAATAAAACTATTTTTTGAGTGCATTTACTTATTGGAAAATTCTATTAAGAGCATCCCCATTGTATAAATCTTTCTATACATTTTTTTAGTTGGATTCCATTACTACGTACACATTTTTATTTTCTCACTCACTTAAAAATATATCTTTTCATTATATAATCTTCTTATACATCTTCTCATACAAAAAATATGAAATTTAATACTATCTTACATAATAAATACAAAACCCTCCCCCCTCCCACATACATACACCACAAAGTGGACTGACAGCCGCCCCCTCTCTTTCTCTTTCTCCTAGGTGGCACTTAAGAAAATGCACAATGACAAACAAATTTTATCTTCTTAAGAAGAATGGTAAGAAAGAAACAATGGGGATGCTCTAACAATAATACTTGGAATTAGAAATAAACTACTCCACACAACATGGATCCATCATATTGTTACTTAGGTAGTTTTGTCTTAAGGCTAGGATTTAGCTTGCTAATCATCTCCTTAATTCAAACAAAAAACATAAGCAAGTGTCGACAAAATCCAGGAGTGGGGAAGTAAACCAAGATTAGTGGGGGAAAATCATGAAAAACGTCGATTCCACCAAAAAATGTAAGCAATTTTTTTCTTCTTTTTCCCCATAAATAGACACAAACTATTTAGTACAGCTTTTCTAGCAAAAAAAATCATTTAAAAGTCAATTTTTAAAAAAAATAACATTTATGGTAACTAATTAATAATAAAACTATATTTTTATAATTTAAATTTTGAAAATATATTTTTTAAATAAAATGTCAAAAATATAATAATAATTTTTTTACTCAAAACAGTAGAAATATTTAAATATCGAAAAACTCTATTAATAGAAACAGACCAGCGCGCCATAGACAACCTCACATCTTATCTGCCCTGAAGTAGTGACTAGTCACTAGTCAGTACCTTATTGTATCATTCGCTTTATGTATAGATTATTAGATTATGACATCTCCACGATAACCCTTAACTTTACTACCTTTATGCATCATTGTACTATATACGGTGACCCATCCACTATAGAGTTTAGACTTTATAATTAGAAAGTGTACTTCAATAATGCACATAGGGATAATTTAAATTTACCTCCCCTGATGTTTAGGACATTTGATATATTCCTTCTTTTCTACTTTAGAATTTAGAAACTTGCGTAATAAATGCCTTGTAACATAACTTTCTATCCTTAAAATTATTGAAAATTTCAATACTTAATAAATGCTCCCTTCGTTCTGGCACGGAGTCTATTAAAATATACAGTACTCCCTCCGTCTCTAATTTATTGTTCTGATTGACTTGACGCGCCGTTTAAAAAAATCTATTTGACTGGATTATTAATATTGGTTTAATGTATAGTTTCCTTTAAAGCCCATGTATATGTAACTCATAATTAAAATATGGTGAAAAAGTAAGGGTAAAGTGATAAAAGTGATGTTCTAAAAAGGTAAGTTTCAAAGTGAACAATTATTTTGGGACGGACGAAAAAGGAAAGGAGAACGATAATTTAGGGACGAGGGAGTATTATTTTTCGTTGTTTTACTTTAAGAGTCAATATTAAAAAGTATGTTTATATTTTTTTTTATAACAGTTTATCTTTATCTTTTTTTTGTATTGTAAGTATTTTGTTTATGTAAGTATTTTTGTAATTGTGCAAAACTCAAATGATATTACTGTTCAATTTTATCCGGCTCAATGAGGGTTGTTTTGTAATATTCAACACAATAAAAAAGTACTCCCTCAGTTCTAAAATTATCGTTTGGGTTAATTTGGTGTACGGTTTAAGAAAATACATTTGACTGAATTATTAATATTAGTTTGATGTATAGTTTACTTTAAGGCACATGTGTCTGTAGTTTATAATTAAATTAAAATGAAAAAAATAAAGATAAAATGATAAAAATATTGTCCTAAAAAGAAAAGTTTTAAACAAGATAATTATTTTGGGGCAGAAAAAAAATAAAAATAGAACAATAATTTGAGGACGGAGGGAGTATTTTACCAGAAGTATCTTTCTCATGTACCAAAAAAAATAATGTGGAGAAGATGGAAGGTTACCAACAAATTAACAATTAATGAATCCAATCTTTACTTTTATTTTTATTAATATTATTAATATTATGTTTTCAATATGCTTTTGTGAAACCAATTTTTATCTCCCTTATAATTAATTTTTCTATTAATTTGATATGATAAATGTTTTTAAATGGTTTTAAAATTCAAAATTAATACTGAGAATTCAATTTTTAAATAGTATCACATATTTTGGGCGACACTTTTGTAAAACAAATAGTAAATTGATTTTTATTTTTGAAAATACTTTCAAAATGTTTATATCACATATGAATGTTAAAATGAAAAAGTTATAAAAATTGTAAGTATAAATATTTTGAATAGATTTTTTTGCTTAAAACATCTCAAGGCATAACTGGTGTTCCAAAAAAAGCTAAACGGGTATCAGACCCTCACCTAGGTAACAAGCACTAAACCTTTAAATACACTAATGCCTCTTCACTATTATCTTGTTTGACCCCACGCATAACGATGTGAAAAAAAATTTAATATTTGACTTGATTATTAATATTAATATATTATATAATTTTTTTAAAAAGTTTATATGTATCTGACCTATGATTAAATTATTTAAAAAAGTAAAGGTAAAACGGTAAAAATATTTTTTTAAAAAAAAACTTTAGATATAAGACGATTATTTTGGGAGAGTGTAGTAAATATCACTAAATAATCTAAAAATATGATGCCTTTATAAGATTAAAACTTAAAACTGAAATAACAAATTTATAACCCTTAATTCAATATTTCTAAATTGATTCTTATTTTTAGGTCAAAAATTGCGTTGTTTTGTACCGAAGTTTAAAAAAATTCAGCTACTATCTACTTTGCGCCTAGGCAACAATTGCCCACCTGTACATAACATTGCACAAGTCCATCCCCTACTCTGTATTGCTATCTTATTTTACGTTCCTCCTTCGGCTATAAATACCGAGGAGTAGAATGCTATTGGGACACTGGCTTAAGTTTATGAAAGGCTTTCTCCCTCTCTCTCTCTCTCTCTAATACACTTCAGTAATAAGTTTGTGGTTATTTCATAACACGTTATCAGTACGATTGTTCTACTCCTAACAATCCCAAACCGTTTTTTCTTCACAAATGACAAATATTGCTAAGCTCGAATTTGAAAGGCTAGACATAACTGGGAAAAATTATATGACTTGGAAAATCGATGTCGAAACCCACCTGGCCGCCAGAAACCTCAAAAATACTATCTAACAAAGTAATAATGAATAGATAAGTAATCAACACCGGGCTCAGGCCATGATTTTCTTACAACACCACGTCCATGAAGACCTAAAGATGGAGTACCTCACGGTTAATGATCCACTCGTCTTTTGGGAAAGTTTGAACGAGAGATATGACCATTTGAAAACGGTCATTCTCTCAAAAGCACACTATGATTTGATTCATATCCGCCTACAAGATTTTAAAACCATCAATGAATATAGTTCTATGATGTATAAAATAACCTCACAGTTGAAATTATGTGGGGAAACCATCACTGAATATGATATGTTGGAGAAGACATTCTCCACATTTCATGCCTCGAATATGCTCCCCGCAGCAAAGAATATCGAGAAAAGGGTCTTAAAAGGTACTCGAATTGATCTCTTGCCTCCTTGTAGTCGAATGTAATAATGAGATTCTAATGAAAAATCATGAATCTCAACCAACTGGTTCAGCCCCATTCTCTGAAGCGAATGAGACTATGTATGATGAAAGGCAAGAGCGTGGGCGTGGTCGCGGTCGTGGTCGAGGCCAAGGAAATCATGGACAAGGCCGGGGTCGTGATCAAAATCAAGACCGAGGAAGAGGCCGTGGAAGAAATAACTATCGTCGTCATCATCATCATCCATATAATGGAAATTCCTCTCGCGACCTGAAGTGGAACAGAGATGATGATAGAAACAACCCTTCGAGTGGGCAAAATGTACGACAAAACAATGAAGAAAGTTCATGTTTTAGGTGTGGCATGACAGGCCACTGGGCACGCACATGCCGAACGGCGAAACATCTAGTTGATCTTTATGAGAGATCACAAAACGGGAAAAATGTGGAGACAAACTTCCTTGAAAATGATCCTGAAGATCTTCATTTTGATTTTGGTGATATGGCCAACGTCAACATGGCCAATACCATTAGTGATGATATTGGTCATGAACAATAAATTAACATAGGAATGAAGCTATGGTCCGAGTTTGAGATAAAAGTTGTGGAAAAAGTAACATGTTGTTATGTAGGAACATTATCTGTTTTTCCTATGTATACTAGCATGCTTATAATAAAGTTTATATATGTATTTTGCATTCAATAAGTTATCATATTTATTCATCTTATTTTTCTTTCTCTCATATTGAAATATATCACAAATATGTTTGAATCCAAAATCCAAGGAGGAGATTTATGTCTTGCAGACAACGCTACTACGCATACCATACTTAAAGATAAGAAATATTTTTCTTATCTCAAAGTTGACTAGGTTAATGTCAACACTATATCTGGTAATGCCAAAATAATTGAATGATTTGGCAAAGCAATTTTCCTAATGCATAGAGGTACGAAATTCATGATAAATAATGCATTGTTCTCTCCTAAATCTCAAAGAAACTTGTTAAGTTTCAAAGACATTCGTCTGAATGGATATCATATTGAGACTATGAACAAGGGGAATGATAAATATCTTTGCATTACCTCAAACACTTCCAGAAGCAAGTGTATATTGGAAAAATTGTCATCTCTATCATTTGGATTGTATAGTACAATCATAAGAATATTTGAATCATATTCCACAGTAAACCTGAAGTTTACTGAAACATTTAAAGCTTGGCATGATCGATTGGGGCATCCAGGATCAATAATGATGCGTAGAATTATTGAGAATTCTAGTGGTCATCCATTAAAAAATCAGAAGATTTTTCAATCTAATGAACTCCATTGTGATGCTCGTTCTTAAGGAAAGTTGATAATTAGACCATCACCAACTAAAGTTGGATAAGAATCACTATCGTTTTGGGAACGAATTCAGGGTGATATATGTGGACCTAGCTATCCATCCACCAAGTGGACCATTCCAATACTTTATGGTATTAATTGATGCTTCTAGCAAATGGTCGCGCGTATGTCTATTATTAACTCGCAATACGGCATTTGCCAAGTTCCTTGCACAAATAATCAAACTGAGAGCACAATTCTCAGATTATATGATCAAGAAAGTTAGACTTGATAATGCTGGTGAATTTACATCTCAAGTATTCAATTATTATTGTATGGCAATAGGGATTGATGTTGAACATCCAGTAACTCATGTTCATACACAAAATGGTTTGGCTGAATCGTTGATCAAACGTATTCAACTAATTTCCAGACCCTTAATGATGAGAACAAAGCTCCCTACTTTAGTATGGGGTCATGTTGTTTTACATGCAGCCGCACTGATTCGCCTCAGGCCAAGTGCATATCACAAATACTTCCTAATACAGTTGGCATTTGGGCGAGAGCCGAATCTATCCCATCGAAGAGTTTTTGGTTGTGCGGTATATGTACCAATTGCTCCACCACAACGCACAAAGATGGGACCACAAAGGAGATTTGGAGTATATGTTGGGTATGAATCCCATTCTATAATAAAATATCTTGAACCAAAAACGGGTGACATTTTTACGGCACGCTTTGCCGATTGTCATTTTAATGAAGACAAGTTTCCACCTTTAGGTGAAGAGGGGAAACAAGTGGGAAGAGAGATCATCAAATGGTGCACATCATCGTTATTGCAGCTTGACCCTCTCACAAAGCAACGTAACTGGAAGTTCAAAAGATCATGCATTTACAAAATGTAGCAAATCAATTGCCAGATGCATTTATAAATACAAAAAAGAGTGACAAAGTCACATGTAGCTACTATAAATGCTCCTGCCCGAATTGAAATACCAAAAGGGCTACCAAATGATAAAATGACAAATGAATCTAAGACATGTCTGAAGCGTGGACGACCCATTGGTTCAAAGGATAAAAATCCTTGAAAAAAGAAAGTGATTGAAAATCCCCAATCACATGAAAGTGTTCCAGAAGAAACACATGATCGTGAAATTGTTCCAGAAGAAACACACGATCATGCAAATGTAGTAAGCCATGTAGGCAACGATAACCACGAAATTTCTATTAATTACATGTGTAATGGAAAAATATGGAACCGAGATGAAAAGGAAAAATATTGATGATATATTCTCTTATTCGGTATCCCAAGAAATTAATGACGGGACTGAAGATCCCGAACCAAAATCTGTATCTGAATGTCAAAACAGGCATGACAAGATCAAATGGATAGATGTCATGAAGGCTGAATTAAATTCGTTGAATAAACGCAAAGTATTTGGATCTATCGTTCTCACACCTGAAGCTGTGAAACCCATTTGATACAGATGGATTTTTGTTCGAAAGCGAAATGATAAAAATGAGATTGTGAGATGCAAGGCTCGCCTTGTTGCACAAGGTTTTTCCTAAAGGCCTGGAATTGATTATGAAGAAACGTATTCTCCTATAATGGATGCTATTACGTTCAAATATCTAATCAGCTTATCGATTTCGAAAAATCTAGATATGCATCTCATGGATGTTGTAACGGCTTATTTATACGGGTCATTAGATGCCGATATTTATATGAGAATTCCTGATGGATTTAAGGTGCCTGAAGCACTGAGCTCAAAGCCCAAATAATTATGTGCAATTAAACTACAACAATCACTGTATGGATTGAAGCAATCCGGGCGCAGGTGGTATAATTGCTTAAGTGAGCATTTGTTAAAAGACAGATATGTGAATGATCAATTATGTCCGTGTGTCTTTATAAAGAATACGACGCTTGGATTTGCTATTATTGTCGTTATGTGATGATCTAAATATCATTGGAACTCCCAAGGAAATCCAAAAAGCAGTTGATTACCTAAAGGGAGAATTTGAAATGAAAGATCTTGGACAAACCAAATATTGTCTTGGTTTACAAATAGAACACTTGCATAGTGGAAAATTTGTACACCAATCAAATTACACAAAAAGGGGTTTGAAGCTCTTTTATATGGATAAGACAAACCCTCTCACTAGCCCCATGATTAATAGAATCACTAAAAGTTGAAAAAGATCCATTGCGTCCTTGTGAAGAGAATGAAAAGATACTTGGTCCTGAAGTACCATACTTAATTGCTATTGGAGCTCTTATGTACCTTGCTAATTGTACCAGACCGAATATAGCATTTGCTACAAATCTATTGGCAAGATATAGTTCATCTCCATCACGGAGACACTGGAATGGTATCAAACGCATATTTCGTTATCTTCAAGGGATGATCGATTTGAGATTATTTTATCCCAAAGGATCAAAGGATGAAATGGTGGGTTTTGCAGATGCGGGTTATTTGTCTGATCCTCATAAGGCCAGATCACAGATCGGCTATGTCTTCATGATAGGTGGTACTGCAATTTCCTGACGTTCTCAAAAGCAAACGCTAGTTGCTACATCGTCAAATCATGCTGAGATGATCGCACTTCATGAAGTCAGTCGAGAGTGTGTATGGCTTCGATCTATGACTTAGCATATTCAAAATTTCAGTGGACTACCTGTCAACAAAGACCCAACAGTATTATTTGAAGACAATGCCGCATATGTCGCCTAAAGTAAAGAGGGATACATCAAAAGTGACATGTCCAAACATATCCCTCCTAAGCTCTTTTTATACACTCAAGAATTTGAAAAGAAGAAAGAGGTCAGCATCCAATATGTTCGATCAAGTGATAATGCTGCAGATTTATTCACGAAGGCACTTCCCACTACAACCTTCAGAAAGCATGTTCACAACATTAGAACGCGGAGTTTACGGGATTTACAAAGATGATTTCTCTTGACTCTTGTCACCTCAAGGGAGAGCATATATGGTTGCACTCTTTTTCCCTTTATCATGGTTTTATCCCACTGGGTTTTCCATAAAAAAAGTTTTTAACGAGACAGCCCATATACATGATTCATATTTTAAGTTGTGTACTCTTTTCCTTATGTCTGATTTTTCCCCTAATGGGTTTTTCAGCTTAAAGGTTTTTAACGAGACACACAATGCTACGTACAAGGGGGAGTGTTATAAAGTCAAAGACGCTACCTAGCTATAGCTAGGTAGCTGTGTCCATAGCATTGCACAAGTCCATCCCCTACTCTCTATTGCTCTCTTATTTTACGTCCCTCCTTCGGCTATCAGGGCCGGCCCTGCCACAAGCCAAATGAGGCCATGACCTTGGGCCCCCTAAAAAAACCCAATTTTTTGGGCCCCAAAATCCCAAAAAACCCTACCTATGATTAAATTATTATTATTTTATTTCACAATTTCACATTTGTTTCTTGATTTCTTCCATTTGACCTAGCTTATAGTTAATAGTTATAGCTTATAGCTTATTAATTAATTATTAATTAGTATTCAGTGATCAGTGAATCATTTGCGGTTTACCCCAATTTTTATGGTTTTTTCGTTTTGACTTGTTGGTATTTTGATTATCTAATTGAAAATTTTAGTCATTTAAGTGAGTGAATGAGTGACTTGTTGATAATTGGTGGTATTCTAATTGAAATTTTATTATTTGAACATATACTATAATTTTAAAATAGAAAAATTGAGATTAATAATTAATTTATGTTAATGGAAAATTATACATCTACTATAATTATATACTAAAAAGGAGAAATTATATATGAAAAATTGTTTATTTGTTTTTTGAGTGAAATAAAATGTTTTTTTATTGTTTTTTATGTTTGTTTGATTGTTTTTTTAGTTATTCAAAAAACATATTTAAAAAATTGTTACAAAGGGCCCAGTTCGAGATGATCGGTCTTAGGCCCCTGATTTCACAGGACCGACCCTGTCGGCTATAAATACCGAGGAGTGGAATGCTATTGGGACACTGGCTTAAGTTTATGAAAGGCTTTCTCCCTCTCTCTCTCTCTCTCTCTCTAATACACTTCAGTAATAAGTTTGTGGTTATTTCATAACACCACTGAAGATATTTTTTGGCCGATTTGCTTTATTTCTCGCTTAATAGTATACTTTTTTGTCCAGGGCGGAGAGACTACTCCAAAATAGTATTATGTGTCTAAAATACCCTTTGGAGTCCACATTATTTAAAGTAGGATAATATATTTTTTTTGGTCCCTGAACTATACCAATATTATGCGTTTGGTCCCTGTATTTTTTTTTTGTAATGTGTTTGGTCCCTCAATTTGATTTTTTTGGTCAATTGCCCCTTCTTACCATCACCGTTACTAAAAAAAATTAACATAGACTAACTTTTCAAAATGTCCAAACTATAGGGGGTCAATGCGTCTTTTTTAATTAAAAAAGGAGTTATTGTTAACATATATTAAATGGTGGGCGAGTATAATATTAAACTCTTCATCTCCTCCTTCCCGGGCGAAATTTAGATCCCTTCCTACCGTTACTCTTATTGAAACCCAATTTTCTCCTCTGTTCAAACAGACCCGGCGATTTCGGCCTCAAGCAGTCCAATCATCCCTTTCATCTCCTCCTTCTCCGGCGAATCACCAAGCCCGTCATCTTCTTCACCTTCGCCTGCAACCCAGTTTGTCCCCCTTCCAATTATTCTCCGATGTCTGTCCCGGCTAAGCAACGAGCCCCATCAAGGTCGCCATCTTCATTGGCTACCGTTCGCCCCATTCTGAGACCCGCCTCAGGACTTCTCACCCATCTACTTCTCACCTAATTTTCTCCTCTGTTCAAAAAGGCGATTAGGCCTCAAGCGGTCAATCATCCCTTCATCTCCTCCTTCTCCGGCGAATCACCAAGCCCGTCATCTTCTTCACCTTCGCTCGAACCCGCCCGCCAATTATTCTCCGATGTCCGTTCAACGGGCCCCATCAAACCACCATCTTCACGCCATTTGCCGGTTCGCCCCATTCAGAGACCCACCTTCGACTTCTCACACATCTACTTCTCACCCAATTTTCTCCTCTGTTCAAACAGACCGGCGATTCGGCCTCAGCGATCGATCATCCCTTCATCTCCTCGCTTCTCCTGCGAATCACCAAGCAGTCATCTTCACCTTCGCCTGCAACCCAGTTCGTCCCCCTGCCAATTATTCTCCGATGTTTGTCTCAGCTAAGTAACGAGCCCCATCAAGGCCGCCATCTTCACAGTCGGCTACCAGTTCGCTCCCATTACAGACCCACCTCCGACTTCTCACCCATCATCTACTTCCACAGCCCAGCCGGCTACACCAAATCTTCCACAGCCCACCTCTAACCTCTCACCAAATCTTTCTTCCTGTGAAAACGTCTAACGAACCAACGGAGAAGAAATCTCGGTGATCTTGCTATCTCAAAAGTTAAATTTGGTGATTCAAAGTTCACTAATTCAATTGTCAACGTTATTCAGGTTCATTTATGCCATTGTTTGGACATTTTGAACATTTTGACACATTAACTCCCTATAGTTTGGGTATTTTGAAAGTTAGCCAATGTTACATTTTTTAATAATGGTAACGGTAGGAAGGGTGAATTGACCAAAAAAATCGAATTGAAGGACCAAACGCATTATAAAAAAAATACAGGGACCAAACGCATAATATTGGTATAGTTTAGGGACCAAAAAATTATATTATCCTTTAAAGTATCCTCGTATTTTTAACAAATTGTGATTATTTAAAATAAACAGTTAATTCCAAATGTTTGACCAATCCTCGTATTTATAACAAATTATGATTATTTAAAATAAACAGTCAATTCCAAAGCGACACGCGACTCTTCCAAATAGATTTATCTCTTCTAAAAGAACATGACTATTCTAAATAGACACCATCCAACGGTCACATTTCCATGAAACAAACATCTTAGCCACAACAGCAAAACAAAAACAAAATATATTTTAAAATTATATAAAATATTTTATAAAATTAAAATAAGTTAACAAACCCTTATTTACTTAATTCAATATTGCATTATTGGTATAAAATATAAAAAAAATAGGTCATAATTGAGTAATAGAGTCGCCACGAAACAAGGGTTTTTGTAAATGGAGCTAAGAACGAATATGTACATTGTTTACTTACTTAATGGAGTTAAAATAGATGAATAATTGCGGGTTGGTCCACTTTTAAAAATTTATAACCCCTCTAGTCTAGTTTTTTTTTTTTCAATCGGAGAAAGACACTTTGGAGGGGGGGGCGAATCAATTTTTACATTGCAATACATCGATTTTTGCATTGCGATACATCAATTTAAATAAAATCAATTTTAATTACTTAATCTAATTTTGCATCGCGGTGCGTCAATTTTAATTACCTAATCCAATTTTACATCATGATGCATCACTTTTAATCACCTAATCCAATTTTACATCGCAATGCAAAAATTGATACATCACGATACAAAATCATTACAAAACAGACCTTCATCTAACTTCTTTCCACTGCACAATTAACAAATGATTTAAATTTATACATTTTTCATGCCTCCCAAATCGAAGAATAACGATTGACAAATATTGCATTATGATTTAAAATTGATGCGTCCAGATTCAAAAAGGTGTCAAACAATGAAAATAAAATATTCAGCCATTTCATCAAACACGAACGTGCATACCAACATAAAACATATAAGTAAATCTATTTTGAATCACACAAATACAATGATGAAAAAAAAATAACAACAACACCACCAATAACATGATATGAATAAGTAAAAGAGTGAAAAATTAGATGACGAAGAAGTAGTAACCACTGTTCTTCTTCGTCACCCAATTCCCTACGACTCTCTTTCCACTAGATCTTCATACTTTTATTGCGTATTTGGGCAAACGAATTCAACGACGATGGAGAAGAAAAAGAAATTAAAAAGGGAGTAGAAGAAGAATAAGAAGAAGATGTTAGTAGAAGAAGAAATTTACAATATTGTTTGAATTTGAGTATTATAGGAACATTCATTACAAAAATAACCTTTTGGGGTTAAAAAAAAGAACAAGGGAGTAGAGCATTTACAAACATGTCAAAAAGGACCGGCCGAATTTACCCCTGAAATAAAGTTGCTCCTACTTTTTTCCTTTTTTCATTTAGCATTGAAGGAAACGAAATGAATTCATTATACAAAGGGTTGACGAAATACCTCGTGTGAATTCGTACCATAAAATGAAATGGAAAACTTTCTATTTATGCTACGAACACGCATACTGCGAACAATCTAGCATGCAATTCTTTTCCGCTGGATTGATATCAAATATAAAAAAATATTAACCACCATTTCACGCTACAAATATAAGTCTCTCGTGGTTAGATTTCGAAGAAATATTTGGTGAAATACAATATTTTATGGAGAGAGAGAGAAAACTTGCACGAGAGGGCCGTATGCTTTGTGCCTATAATTGTATGTCTCGTTTTACCATTTTAGTTTCCATATTTATATTACTTTACAAGAATGTTATTTCTTGTACGTTATCTCTTCCCATTTCCTCCTTTATCTTGTAGGTTAAAATTAAATCAATCTCAAATCTTATCGAATTAGGACAGTATCTACCAACGATATAATTAAGATTTAAGAACCCATGTGGGCTGACATTTCAAACGTGTCCACAATCCCATTTCCAAACAAACATGTTATTATTGTGGGGTCCCTTAGTCAATTACTCATATGGAGGAGAAACTCTTAAAACTGAGTGATTAACTTGAAACATAAATGTTTATCAAACGCTAGCGATACATCCGTACGTTACATGGTATATATATATATATATATATATATATATATATATATATATATATATATATATATATATATATATATATATATATATATATATATATATATATATATTTAATATGAACAAAATAAATAAATTATAATAAACAGTAAAGTAAAGAAAGAAAATGACATAAATTTGAAAAAGTTATTATAAATTTGAAATATTTCTTAATATACAACATTTGTCGTTAAACATGTATAATTATTACGACTATCACTAACATAATAAAATTCTAAATAAATAAAATGACTAATACGTTGATATAAATAAAAACTAATTAATAAATTAATGCTAACAAAATAGACAAATAATTGTAACTAAATATTATAAATTCGATATATATAAATTAGTTAAATAATTTTAACGCAAAGATTAAGATTATGATATATATGTTACCTAGTAATATTATCGAAGTTTCAACATTCATTCAACAAATGATTAACATTTATAGAACATTTGATTTCATTTAAAAATTCATAAGTATAAATATGTTTCAAAGAAACAACATTTCTATTATAAAAATAATAACAATAAAATTTGTGACTAACTTATCTTTTATTATACTATTTCAACAATAAAATTAATATATCTTTTAATAATAAAATTTTTCAAATCGGGACTCTTTGGTGGAATGGAAGGAGTAGCTATTGGAAACAGTTTTTTTTTTTTTTTTGAAGTATTTGCAGGGTTTCTTTCTGTAGAGTGAGTTTGATTTTCTTCTTGGTCGATTAGTGAAAGAGTAATAGTAATCATGTAGACATCATGTTCTTGTTGTAAATAATTTTGATTATCTTAATATCTTCAAAGCATATTTCTAGATGAAGTACGAAATGAGGTATGCCGAGGCAAATCTCCTTAAGACAAATATTGCCTCCGTAACGGTGCAAACGGATGGTTGGCAATTGTCACCCAAGATACAACGTTTCTTCCAAAAGTTAGGCTTGCACTTACTAATCTTTGACGGACGAACCAAATTTGTTGACTTGCTCTTCAAGCTTTCACAAAACGAGAGAAGGAAAAAAGGAGTAAAAGAAAACTGGATTTCTTTTGTAAAACACTTAAGATTTTTCGGATGTTAAAACTGAGAGAATGTTGTTTGGACTTCGATGACCTCAATGACTGGAAGAGGGGTCTTTATATAGCCTTAGTCGAGTCTGTTCACTAAGGATGCAACCCGTGGCATGTTCAGTGAACTTGGACGTGTCTGTTCGAGTGTGGCCGCCCATTCGCCATGCGCCCCAAAGATCGAACAGGCGTGTCATTCGAGCCCAACTGCCGCCCACCACTCTAGCGGGTGTGTTGGTTCAGCGAGCGACACTGTCCTTTCAGTATAAAACCTCCAATCACGATGATTGTAATGCGAAAAAGTTCAACAACGGCTAGCAAAGCTAGCTAATGCGCAAGACATGGCTACATGGTATGTAACTTAAATGTCACTCTACATAATCTCCCACTATATAAACTAGGATATGTAACCAAAGTAGTTGTCATTGCTACTACCAGAAAATCATGTGCCCGAAATAATACAGGTTTGAGAACATTGCAACCGATAACACATACAAGGTCCAACCTCAGCAAAGTGCTCCCACCAAGTATCGAAATGCCTCCGTAATCTTATGTCTCCTCCTTTACCATATGCCCCGGGGACAACTAGGATACTTTCTAATATATATCCAATGTGGGTTTAGACTCTTTTGTGGTGACTAAATTATTCACTCATACATATTTACCCCAAATATTCCAATAGTTCTCACTTTGAAATAATTTAGATCTTTCTCAATTTAACACTGCCAAGTCTCTGCGTCTATATCTCTTGTCAATATTTCTCTTTTGATTTCTTAATTCATTGTACTCGATATGCATGTGTCAAATTTACTTTTTCACTTTTTGTATAGATATTTTATTTCTTTCTACGTTGCATATATATATCTAGTCACAATTCCAGCTTTCCCTAAACCAGCATGCTTGCGCCCATGTCTAAGTGTGCTCGCTGTGGTGTTTTAGACAAGTTCAACCTCTTCTCTTCATGTTATTATAAGTCTGCTGCTACATAAACTCATGTATATAGACTAAGTTCATTAGGTCTCTTTTTATTTCATGTATTATATATACGTGAAATTCTTCATTAATGATAATCAATCTTCTGTAAAAATCTTCATGGTATTAATTAGAGCACGTGTGATCCACAACCTAAACTATGGCCTCTCCTCACACCATCCCAAATAATTTCGATCCCAAATCCCCTCTTGTCAGGGCCGGTCCTGAGTTTTGAGAGACCCATGACAAAAAAAAAAGGGAGCCCTTTAAAAAAATGAAATCAATTAAATTATTGGGAAAAAAAATAGAAAATATATAGGAATAATTGAACCCAAAATCTCTAACAATCTATCAAGTATGTTAACCATTGAATCATCTATTCTACACTAAATTACTCAACACTTCATAACTTATATACTCATAAAAAGTAACAAAAAAAAAAAGACTTGAACCTAGGACCTCCACCATAAATTATGGACATTTTAACAACTTGAAAAAAATGTAAACCTTTTTAATCTATATATATATATAATAAATAAATTATTGCATTATGATAACTCTACAATTTTTTTCTATTTCATTATTGTACTTCACCACAAAAAAAATAGAAAATATGGAAATAGGAATTTTGTTTGCCCTAATTGAACCTAAAATCTCTAACAATCTATCAAGTATGTTAACCATTGAATCATCTATTTTACACTAAATTACTCAACACTTCATAACTTATATACAGTTCACAAACTAAAAAAGTAACAAACTAAAAAAAATAACCCGTGAATTTAGAGTAGTAGTGGACTTGAGTGTTGAACCATAATTTGAGGAAAAGGACCTCAAGAATCACCATAAATTACGCATGGAACAACTACATTTTCAAAACAAGAACTAAGATTTTAGGAACCCACGAGGAAATCAATCAATGGAGAACCATGGAGGGCAAACAAAATAAACCTTTTTAATACTATAATATATATATATATATATATATATATATATATATATATATATATATATATATATATATATATATATATATAAGACAGTACTCAAATATTTGGATCCCTAAAATTGGGGGTTCATGGCGATAGACCCTCCCGCCACCCCCAGGGCCGGCCCTGCAACTAACTATTATCAACTATTTCTACACCAAATTTTGATCTTATTTGAAATTTGATAAAGGCTTTTAAGCAGTCACGTAGACAATTGTTTCTATGTAGATTTTTGTAAGGGTAAAATAGGCATGACTTATTTTGGTTTTATTTCACATTTCTTGGTCATAAAGTTTTGTGGATATTTGGTAACAAAATCTTTAGTTGCATTTTTGGAAACATAATATTCCTAAAGATTTTTTGTTTTCTTGATCCTAAAGTCTAGGAGTCATTTTTGGTAACAAAATATTTAATTAGATTTTGGTTTCTTGGACCTAAATTCTAGTAGTTATTTTTTTGATAACTAAATCTTTGTATAAATCCTAGTCTAACCATGATTCTTGAGTACTTTGATATTTGGTAATCAAATCCAATTAAATTAGTAAGTTGTTGATTTTTCCTTAATAACTAATCATTTTCTTTGTAGTAGATGGACTGTTTTGCGGGTGTGTAGGAGATCGCATAACTATAAATAAAGGTGCAAAGATTCGTGTTTTGTGTAGAGCTTCAGAGAGAGAATAAAAAGTCATAAAGTCGTGTTCAGAAAAATCAGTTCCAGAAGCTGTTATTCACCCGTAGTGCAAAGAAGCTTGTCCGAGGTTGTCAATGTTATAACATTGGCAGAACATTGGAATTTCGAAAACTGTTTTTGTCTTCCTATTTCGCTTAGGAAGTCGTTTTTATTTCTTCCCACGTTTTGTCTACACTGTTTTATGTGGGGTTTTTGTTCTCCAAGACTTGTTGTCTTGTGAGAATATTTTTGTGTGTGATTTCACAATCTTTTTGTAAAACAATTAATCTTTTTAGTGAAATATTTTTGGCCATGAGGCTAGATCTACAACTATAAGCTTGTAGATTGTTTGGTAAACTTTTGTGTTTAATTTCGTGTTTTATTATTAAGTCATCCGCTGTTTTGTTATTTCTGGCCATTGTGACTTCCATTGTAGCTACATCGGCAGCTACATTGGAAACTGAATTGGCTGCAGTTTTTGGAGAATCCTAGCTACTTGTGTTCTTTCAATTGGTATCAGAGCCTTCTCTTGACATCACTAAGAGTAGATTCTGGTTGTAGTCATGATGGATTATCAATATGAGAATTTTGTTCATCCTCCTAAATTAACGAATATGAATTACTCAAATTGGAATGTTGAGAAATTTGATTTTGATGAAGAGTCAATAACTCTTTTATCAACCAAGTTTAAAAATATTTTGAAAGCTAAAGAAAAAAATAGATTTTCATCTTCAAACTCCAAAACTGCTTTCAAACATGAGTATTTTAAGTTTGTTCCTAATGAAGACTCCTTCCAAACCTCTGAAAAATATTTTACCAACCCTTTTGCTAAACAGTCTACATCAAGTGATAAAAATATTGATTCTATTCGATGTAGGACTTGTCAAGGGTTTGGTCATTTTGCTAATCAATGTGTTAATACTTTGCGTAAAAAAGATTTGCTAGTTTTTGGTGATCTCGAGACAAATGCACAAGTTTCAGAACCTGCATCTGAAACCAGCGAACCAGTAGCTAATCAGACAGAACCTGAATATCCAGGAAGTTCAGCGGATGTGATTCCGAATGTAGCTACATCGGAAGTCACATTGGACAGAAACTTGGCAGATGCTGGAACAGACTTAGAACAAGCTGAAAATCAGTCCAGTCTGACTGATCATGGACATGACATTCCAAGCAAAATCCAGAAAGTGCATCTCACTTCACAAATCATATGTAATGTTCATGATGGTGTGTCAACAAGAAGAAAAGGTAAGGTAGATTTTAGAAAACTTGCTTGCTTGTCCACTCTTGAGTGTGAAGATATCCATGTCTCATGTTTTGTAGAACTTGATCAATTTTTGAAAAATAATTTGGGTTCTTGGTTTAGTAAAAAACATAATTGTGTTGAGACAACTTTTATGAGCTAAAAGATCAAAGATTATGGGCTTCACATTGATGTGTTAACCATGTATTGTGATAACACCTATACAATTAGTATAGCAAAAAATCAAGTTCAACACTCTAGAACAAAACACATTGATTTAAGACACCACTTTATTAGAGACTTGGTTGAACAAAGAATTGTTTGCATTAAACATGTTGGGACTGAAAATTATCTTGATGATCCCTTTTTTAAAAAAAAAATCTTGCTGATATATTTGCCAAGTGTCTTATTTTTGAGAGATTTTTCAATCTTTGGAAATCTCTTGTGTTTTGTGTGCCATATGATTTTACACTTGTTAATTATAAAATAAAAATAAAAATTAGGCATGCTTGCATTTTGTCTTTAGAGGGCACTCTAGATCAATTGACTCACATGTATGTGTCTTTTGTTGTTGCTTGAGAATTTCATTCAAAATCTATTGTGATTTTTTTGTTATGATTCTCTCTCTCTCCTAAAAATTTTGATGTTGAAAAATCTTAAGTCCACAAAGGAAAGAGCTACCTTTTGAAATTTTTGGAATGCTGCAATTTGTCAAAGTACTATGGATCTTAGGCTCTCATGGGTTGATCTTGAGAAAATTGACTCCCTTTAATTGAAAAAGTGTGAAAGCTACCTAACGGAAAAGAGCTACCTATGAACAAGGTTGTGGCACCTTTATTTTGGGACTATGAATCCTTGGATTTCATGGGTTGATCAAAAGCAAAGTGGCTTCCCTTGGTAAATAGTGTGAAAGGTTCCAAGTGGCATGATTTTATAGTTTGAAATAAAGTAGAGCTATATTCCTAAGGAAATAAAGTACCTATGGATTTTTGTTGTGAAAAATTTATGATCTTGGGAGAGAAATCTGGTTGAGAAAAAAAAAACAAAATTGAAAATAAAATCACAATTTTGGCGAATGCATCTCCCAATGCAGCTACATTAGGAACTACATCCTTTGATCTGGTCTTTATCACTTATGTGTGATTGCATTTTTTTTTATTCTTTTGCCTAGCTTTTAGTCATCATGTTTTTAGGCATAACATTTTAGGACATGCATTATTGGGATGGATATCAGCTTGGTGAAATTTTGTCCTAAAATCAAACTGTGCAAATCAATTTCCAAAAATTTCCATGTTGAAAAATATTTAGTGGTTGTCTAATTTTTGTGGGAAACTAAGAGGTATTGAATTTGGATATGAGGTGCTCAGTTATTGCTAGTGATGTGATCATATCTTGGTGAACACTTCATTGTGTTTTTCAAAATCTTGGATTTTTTCAGAGTTCCTAAAAGATTGTTTATCCATCTTCCTTTTCCGGTCAAATAGGGGGAGAGTGATCAAATATTTCTGGTGATTGCATCATGAGGTAGAGATCAAGTGTTTTTTTTTTTTTGATGATGATGAATTTGATTCCTTGTAGAGTCATCATGATTGGTTTGTATGCATGTGATTGCATCATTGGTTTATTTTGATTTGTACTTAGTAAATGGTTTCTGATTTCTTACCTTGCACAAATTCAGGGGGAGATGAGATTTTCTAACCTATGCAGGTTAGATGATTTGATTGGTGTTGAATAAACACTTGTCATTTGATTTGTCCAGAAAGGCTCAACAAAGGGGGAGATTGTAATGGTAAAATAGATATGACCTATTTTGGTTTTGTTTCACCTTTCTTGGTCATAAAGTTTTTGTGGATATTTGGTAACAAAATTTTTAGTTGCATTTTTGGAAACATAATATTCCTAAAGATTTTTGTTTTCTTGATCCTAAAGTCTAGGAGTCATTTTTGGTAACAAAATATTTAATTAGATTTTGGTTTCTTGGACCTAAATTCTAGTAGTTATTTTTTTGGTAACTAAATCTTTGTATAAATCCTAGTCTAACCATGATTCTTGAGTACTTTGATATTTGGTAATCAAATCCCATTAAATTGGTAAGTTGTTGATTTTTCCTTAATAACTAATCATTTTCTTTGTAGTAGATGGACTGTTTTGCGGGTGTGTAGGAGATCACATAACTATAAATAAAGGTGCAAGAATTCGTGCTTTGTGTAGAGCTTCAGAGAAAGAATAAAAAGCCATAAAGCCGTGTTCAAAAAATCGGCCTTCAAGCCGTTATTCACCCATAAGTGCAGCAGCTTGTTCGAGGTCACAATGTTATAACATTGGCAGTAACATTGGAATTCTAGAAAACTGTTTTGTCTTCCTATTTCAGTTTAGGAAGTTGTTTTTATTTCTTCTCACGTTTTGTCTACACTATTTTATGTGGGGTTTTTGTTCTCCAAGACTTGTTGTCTTGTGAGAATATTTTTGTGTGTGATTTCACAATCTTTTTGTAAAACAATTAATCTTTTTAGTGAAATATTTTTGTCCATGAGGCTAGATCTACAAGTGTAAGCTTGTAGATTGTTTGATAAACTTTTGTGTTTAATTTCGTGCTTTATTATTAAGTCATCCACTGTTTTGTTATTTCTGGCCATTGTGACTTCCATTGTAGCTACATTGGAAACTGAACTGGCTGCAGTTTTTGGAGAATCCTAGCTACTTGTGTTCTTTCAATTTTTCTAAACTACTTTTTACAAAATGTCATAATAATTCACAAGTATAGCGAATCAGTTTTACAACAGCAAAACTTTAGTCTAAACAGGTTTAGAATAGTTATGTTTTATAAGTATATCATAATAAGAAAATAAACTAATCACGCATTTTAAGAGCTTAATACATTTTATTGTGCACAGCAGAAGCAATTGCAAATAATTAACAGAGTAATACAAGATCAATCACAAAAGAGAAAGAGAGATTGAGGCCAGTAGAGTCCTGAAATTTTATTATGACAACCTTGTATATGTTCTAGAGTTACAACTATATATAGAGATACAATACCAAATTTTAAACCGACTTAAATAAGGAAACATGTAAATAGATATGATGCACGTACACGGTCGCGTTACATGGAACAACACGACCGACCGCCTTGTCACATCGTGGCGCCTTTTCTCCCTGAACGCGATCACTTTGACAATATAAACATTCTGCCAAACTAACGTGGTCGCCATGTCCAAGAATGCGGCGACTGCCTTGTCTGACGCGGTCGCCTAGTCCAACAAGACGCACCGCCTTCTTGCAATAAACCCAAAAGTTCGTATCGTTCCCAACAAGTTTGATCGGCATGACAATGCAACTGTGGTTTTGATCTCATGTGATTGTGGATAATTAACATCCTCAATCAAATGTGTCAATTTTCATTATTCATTGATGTTCAATTAAAAGAGAATTCTTCGATGCAACCATGGACACTACTAGAACTTGATTGCCTTCGGCGGACGAATTCTTAGCGACGGAAATTTTCGTTCTTGCGATTAGCAACGAATTTTACCTTTGGAATTGTGCATCAGCGGCGGAATTTAATGCTTGACGGAATTAAGCATTAAAGCCAGATTGAACATCGGCGGCGAATTTGCTCGATGTGAAAATTCCGTCGCTAAAAAAGAATTACAACGAATTTTCGTCATTATAAAAACAAAAATTAAATTCTAATTAATATAAAATATCAAAAATATTTGAAATTAAATTGAAATTAAATTAAAATAATATTTGAAATGTTAATTTAATAATATAATATCAATAATTAAAATGATTAGCATCAATATAATTACAAAAAATAAAACATTCACATTACATCTTAACTTAACAACAATAGCAACTAACGTAGTAAACTTAAATTGAAATTAAATTAAAATAATATTTGAAATGTTAATTTAATAATATAATATCAATAATTAAAATGATTAGCATCAATATAATTACAAAAATTAAAACATTCACATTACAACTTAACTTAACGTTAGCGTAACGTAAACTTAAATTGAAATTAAATTAAAATAATATTTGAAATGTTAATTTAATAATATAATATCAATAATTAAAATGATTAGCATCAATATAATTATAAAAATTAAAACATTCACATTACAACAACTTAACTTAACGTAACGTTAACTTAAATTGAAATTAAATTAAAATAATATTTGAAATGTTAATTAAATAATATAATATCAATAATTAAAATGATTAGCATCAATATAATTAAAAAAATTAAAACATTCACATTACAACTTAACGCGTAGCGTAACAATGTAATGTTAGCGTAACGTTAACAGCAACAACTTAACATAGCAACTTGGTTTAATGTAGCGTAGCAACTTAGCAACGTAGTAACAGCAAGCTTAAGCGTAATGTAACTTAACTTAACCCTGGCAAGCAACTTAGCGTAGCGTAACTTAGCAGCTTAGCGTAGCGTGGCTTAACTTAAGCGTGGCGTAACAACCCAGCAACTTGGCAAGCTTAACATAGCGATGAACCATTTATAACATGAAACACGATCGTCTATTAGCGAAATGGTATAATGGAGTAGGATGACCATTATAACATGAAAATACACTCGCCAATTGGTGAAATGTTATAATGGAGTACAATGGACCATTATAACATGAAAACAGCTACGCTATTGGCGAAATGGTATAATGGATACGATTAACGTTATAACATGAAAACATGCTCGCCTATTGGGGAAATGTTATAATGGGTACAATGAACCATTATAACATGAAAACACGCTAATATGTTAGCAGAAATATTCTGGCAATAACGTAACGTAGCGTAACTTAGCGTGGTAAGCCAAATTCAAACTTAACTTAACAAGTTAACGTAGCTTAACCAGCTTAAGGTAACGTAACTTAGCAACTTAACGTGGCATAGCAACACGCAATGTAAGTTAACCCAACTTAACTTAACAACGGCGTAACTTAACATTAACAGAGCATAATGGCCGGGCAAGTTAACAGCAGCAACAACAACTTCACTTCGCCAACAACTTGGCAAGCAAGTAGCCAGCAACATCTTAGCATGGCAACTTAACATTAAATTAACTTAGCTTAACATGGCTTCAAGCAACTTAACTTGACTTAACTTAACAACAGCAATGTAACCAGCGAGCAGCAACAGCAACTTAATGTAACTTAACCAATGTAACTTAACATAACACAACAGCAGCAACTTCAGCTTAACTTAGCAAAGCGTAGCGTGCAACTTAACTTAACATAACAGCAACGCCTTAACTTAACATGGCAACTTAACAGTGGCTTAGCAACTTAACTTAAGCGTAAATGACAACAACCTGGCAACCAGCATGGCAAGCAGGCTGGCGTGGCATGG
>JABEVN020001226.1:0-25830 GCA_013146195.2 Codonopsis lanceolata | reverse complement strand
CCATCCTCATCCTTCTTGTTTCGAACACCCATTTTGTGCCAATGATAGTATGATCGGGTTTTGGGACTAGCTTCCATACTTGGCATCGTTCAAATTCTTTGAAGTTCTTCTTGCATGGCTTCCGACCAACTTGGATCTTGAAGAGCTTCATCGATCTTCTTTGGCTCATCTTAAAGAAGCAATGCGGCCTGAGAACATACATTCATTTTTGGAAGATCTTCAGTCCGTACTCCAACATGAATGTCACCAATGATTTGAGAGATTGGATGGTCTTTACATGTTCTTGTGGCAGCGGGAATGTGATGATTTCTTCTTGTTTCTTCATGACAAGGTTCGAGAAGGAGGACTAGAAGGAAGATCGGTTGTGTCTTGATGAGTATTTTGTTCGAAATTTGATTCAAGGTGAGTTGAAGAAAAGGATTTTCGGTTCGAAACAAGGGTTACGGTTTGAGTTTTCTTGAGCGGGGTTGAGTCTTTGATAGAGATGATGAGGTCGAGGGATATTTGATTGAGTTCGGTGATGGATTAGGTATATGAGAGGATGATGGTTGGGAGGTACTGTCTCAACATTAACAAAATCATCAAGAACATTTGGAGCCACGTGTGGCTCTAATAAATCAAATTCATCAAATGAGACATGAACGATTCAACTATTTTTAATGATCTTTTGTTGAAAACCTGTAAGCCTTAGGTGTAAAGCATAGCCCGAAATACACCTTCATCGGCTTTGTTATCAAATTTGCTACGTAGTCATTACCATTGTAGACTCTGAAGCATTTACAGTAGAAGATTTTAAAAATCCAATGTTTGGGGCTTTACCTCTCCAAAGTTCATAGGGTGTTTTACAGTGAAATTTGTTGATCAAAGATCGGTTCGAGTGAAGCAAGGCTGTGTTATTACGCGACCACGCTTGAAATGTTTGGGTAGCTTTGCTTCGGCAAGCATAGTTTTAGCGACTTCGATAAGTGTTACGTTTTCCTTTACGCTACGCCATTACTGGCGTGGTGTCTTTTCTGCGAGAGAAGTTATGACCAATATCATGATCATCTTGACAATACTTTGCTATTCCATTATTAGTGAACTTCGGTACCATTGTCGATCGAACATCAACGATTTCATCTAGTTTTTGCGTTTGCGGTCTTACGAACAAAGTTGTGAGAAGATCGTATGTGTGGTCTTTAGAAGACATCATCTACGTCCAAGTATATCTTGTATAATCATCCACTACTACTAGCGTGTATCTGTGACCACCATAGCTATAGTAGTGGTAGTCCGAAGAGATCCATGTGGAGTAGTTGCGAGAGGTCTCGATGTTGAGAGTCTGGTTTGCTCTTGAAAGCGTTTTGAGAGCTTTCCGGTTGACAAGCTTTGCAAACACGATCATGATCAGCGAGAGACCTTTGGCAATCCTTTAACTAGACCTTCTGGATAGCTTAGATAGATATTTGAAGTTCAAATGGTGAGTCTTTTATGCCATAACCAGGTTTTGTCTTGAGCGAGTTTGCCACAAGACATAGACTAGCGACCTTGCCATAAGCATTCAAATCTATCACATAGACATTCCTTGTCTATGTCCGATAACAAGGTTGAGCGGGGAGGCGGATCCTTGATATCACATACGTTTGAGGAGAATTGACAGATAAGTCCTTTATCACGGAATTGAGAAATACTCGAAGATTATGTTTCAAGCCTTCTACTAGAGACTTTTCAATGGAGAGATTTCCTCGAATGATGGATCCGTAGCCAATTGTTCTTCCTTTAGCATTGTCTCAAAGATGAGTGGAGGACCTTACGCTTGAGAGATGTTAGAGAGAGGCAAGATTCTCCGGTCATATGTCTTGAGCAACCACTTGTCTAGATACCATACATCTTTCTTTTACGTACTTGCAGAAGCGACCACGAAGCACACGAGATGTAAAGGTAAGAAAATCATGGTCCCCTTTTATTTTTCTTATGGGTCCAAATGGTTAGCGTATTTTTGGAACCCATACTTGCTGATTTTTGGAATAGGGGATCCAGCAGGCTTTATGATGGATTTCAGCAGACATTCATGGACCAAGTGGCCAAAACATTTGCAAAAGGTACAATGATGGAAATTACAGAAGTCTATTTGATCATGCTGGGTATTGGAAGGTTTTTGAACATTTTTCTTAACAGCAGCTTTTGATTTAGCAGTCTTGTTAACAAGCTTAGGGACATCTGTGTGAGGCTTCTTGAGTCTGTACAGCAGCTCTTTGCTTTAGCAGAAGAGTACTTGCTGGTAGTAGATTTCGATACCTCATACATTTTGCCTTTAAGCTTGGTATCAACATTCTAGTAGCGGCGGCACCATCGTAATCTTGTTGATGAATCGATAGGTTTGAGCGGACTTTTCGTAGGCCATGAAGCATGACCTTTGCTTTCACGAAGTCTTTGGTGGAGGGCCGTTGAGTCTGCACCACCTTTAGCGGGTTTCTCTCCAGCGAGATGATTGTTTTGCTTTCAAAGCTTCAGCTTGTTTTTGATAATTTGAACCTTAGGGTATTTATAAGGAGTAGCAGTATAACCAATTCCTTCTTTACCCTTGTTAGGTTTCTGATATTGTGCAGGAACATTACTATTTACTGTAAAATGTTCATTTTCCTGTTCAGAGGTTGCACCAGAAGTGCTTTCAGAGAATCCTAGCCCAGATTTATCTGTTGAGGGCTTCTGATCTCCAAGAATTTGATCAAAGACTGCCGTTGAGTTATTCCATGAGTTGATGGTCTTTTGCAACTCATCTTTCTCAGCAGATATCTCTTTGGCATGATCAATAAGGCAGGCAACCTTTTCATTGAGAAATTTGTTCTCTTCTTTTAACTTGATACTTTCCTGCTGGACTCCATGGAGAGTTTTTAACTCGGCTTCCAGCATGGATTTCTCAGTTCCCAGCTTCTCATGACTTTTAGCTAACTTAACATAGGCCTTTCTAAATTCATTGAATTCCTCTAGCATGTCTTGAGCATCCTTGAGGATTTCTTCTTTTGAAGGCTCTTCAGAAGATTGTTCAATGTTAGCTTGGAAAGGAGAGTATTTAACTTCACTATCTGAGTCATAGGTGGGAGGTGACTCTAGAGCAACGAGGCAAATGTGTGCCTGCTCGGGTGAGTCATCACTATCATCCTCATCAGAATCAGTTTCAAACCAAGTAGATACATGGTTTTCTTCTAAGTCCTCAGCCAGTAGACCTCTATGTTTAGAAAATGATTTAGATGGTCTTCTTTTATAGGCTTCATATTTTGGCTTAGGACATTTAGAAGCAAAGTGACCAGGCTTCCTGCAATTGTAGCAAACTAACTCATTGTTGTGTGAGTTTTCAGCAGACTTTTTGAAAGTCTGTTGGTTTGCTTCCTTCTTTTTGTTAAATTTTGAGAACTTTTGAAACTTCTTAACGAACATGGCAAATTGCTCGTCAGAAAGAATTTCATTCTCATTTGAAGAAGTAGATGGTTTATTTTCTTGGGCAGGAATTTCCTGAGAAATAGCAGAAAAGGAAGGAAGTTTAAAATGTTTGTCCTGTTCTTGAGCTTGAAGCAATTCTTGCTCATAGACTGTTAAACTCGCATACAAACTTCTGAGGTGCATGGAGTTCAAGTCTTTGGACTCTTTTATAGCAGTGGTTTTAACATGCCACAAACTTCCTAGAGAAGCTAAAAATCTCATATTCACTTCCTTAACACTATATTCTTTTCCTAAGGAATAACAACTGTTTACTACCTCACAAAATCTGTCGTAGGCTTGTCGTAGAGTCTCCTTAGGATCTTTTCTGAAGGAGTCGAATTGTTGAATGTAGTTATACTTTCTGTTGTCTCTGGTGGGCAGATCTCCTTCAAGATATTCTACCAAGGCTTCCCACATTTCCTTGGCAGTTTTGCATCTGATGATCTGTTGATATGTGCTTGTGTCGACAGAGCTGGATATGATGTGAATAGCTTTGTTGTCGAGTTCAACAAGCCTCCTTTCTTTCGCCCGTCCATTCGTTCATGGATTTAGGTATCTCGGGAGGTCCACCGGCTACTTCGGCAAGTAGGTTGGGTTTCATTGGAATATAAGGACTGTTAGAACACATTGCCACAAAGCGATTGTCAATAGAAGTTCATATATCTCATAACTTTATCTTTCCATACTTCGAAGTGGCCTTCGTCCAATATTGGGACGTGGCTGGTATTCGAAGTAGGCAGCATATAGTGAGCCATAGGATCTATTCACAAGAGGTTAAGCTTGGAAAAATGAATTTTCAAAGAATTAAGCTCTGATACCAATTGTTGGTCCCAAAATAGGCTCAATCTAGGCTAGAAGGGGGGTTGAATAGCCTAGTTATGTTTTTATAAAAACTTTTCGTAAACACTTCTTAGTGATTTCTTAGAATGATTTAACTAGAAGCGTTAAGGCAGCGGAAACAGAAGAGTTTCTGAACTATCAAGAGTTCTGTTAAGGTAGTACAGATTCTGAATAGATTCTAAAACAGTATGAGCAGCTAACAGAAGTTATGAAAACAAACAGATCAAACAGAACTCAGCGTTTTGAAGTGGTTCGTACTGTGAATAGTACTACGTCCACTACCAAAGTGGTTAGCTTTGGATTTTAAAAGTGCACTTGTTTATCCACTAGGTTTAATAGTAAGATCTCTAATGGATCGTGTACAAAATAAGTTTTTAACCAAGTGTATAATGGTGAGAGGAACAATCAAGGATTAATTGTTCTCACACGTGCTAAAGTAAAGAACAGTTTAAAAGAAACAAACTAAATGAAGCTGAAACAAATTTAAGAGCGGATCTGCGGCTTCAGGAAGTTTGGTGAAGTGTTAGTTCTTGTCCTTTGATCTCTTGAATGCTTGTGTGTTGAAGATGAAGCTTGAGAGTTTAATGCGCAAGAGTTGTTTCTTCAGATCTTCAAAACTTGAATAAATACCAGAGAGATCTTTTGGACCGTTGGACTGAGGCAGAGATAACTGTGTCCAACGTTCTATTGCATTGAATGCAATTCGGGGCTTTGGAAGATGTAAGAGCCACAGTCATCAGAGATGCAGTGTGTGCAGAGAAGACATTCCCAAATAGAGTAAGGTTTCAGATTGCAGGCGCTGCAGCTTAGAAAGTCTTCTTAGCCAAAAAAGGTAATGTCTTCAGACTTCAGGTTTCAGGAGACAATCTGGACAGTTGTCAGCATGTAGAGTTGACTTCTTTAAAGTGAAATCTGATGAAGAAATTATGACTGGATATTTTCAAAAATATCTGGATGAGTCTATGCGTGTCATAATTTCATGATTTGGCTAATCTTGATTTTTCGCACTTTGAGCAGACTTCAAAGTCTGCTGTTCTTCCAAGGCTGCCGTAGAAGCCTTCTTGACCGCGCCTAAACTAACACTAAACAGTTCTAAACAACTTTGATTCTAAGACAGTTGCCACACTAATCGGTACGTAGACCTTTTAGCCAATGTACAATAGAATCAGAAGATGACTCAACCAAATCTAGAGCTATAGGAATCAACAACTATTTTAAAACAACCATTGTCACTATTTACTCGGACAATGGAGGCGAGTATATGGGGCTTGCCCAGGATTCTAGCTTGGCCGCCTACCTGTCCGCTCATGGTATCTCTCACCTCACCTCGCCCCCACACAGCCCTGAACACAATGGGTTCTCGAAACGTCGCCATCGCCACATTGTTGAAACTGGTCTCTCCCTACTCTCTCGTGCATCCCTTCCGCTGCCTTTCTGGTCGTTTGCTTTCCAAACCGCGACCTACCTCATCAATCGACTACGAACACCCACGCTTGCTTGCCAGTCTCCCTACAATAAACTGTTTGGCTCTCCGCCCAACTACTCCAAACTTCGTGCCTTTGGTTTTCTCTGCTACCCTTGGCTCCGCCCTTACTCCGCTCACAAACTCGCTGCTCGCTCCACTCCGTGTGTCTTTCTTGGTTACTCGCTCAAGCAGAGTGCCTATCTCTGTTATGATCCGAGCACTACCAAGCTGTACACTTTGCGTCATGTTCGGTTTGTCGAGTCTACCTTTCCAATGTCCACCCCGACCACCAGCCCAGCTCGCTTAGATACCTACGCTAGTGTCTCTTGGCTACCCCCTCATGAACTGCTCGGTCACTCATACACACCATCAGCTGCTCACTCCAATGCCTCCCTGCCAGCTTCTCCTCGCACTAATTCGAATGTGGTTGATCTCAGCTCGCCCATACACCAGCCTCACCCACCATCACCACTACCTACTACCAGTTCTTTATTGGCCGTTCAAACCTCCTCGGCACCCAGCTCCATGCCTGAGGCTAGCCCTACGCCCACTTGCACCATGCCCGGCGACCCCTGCTTGACCGGTCACGGCCCGTCCTCAGAATCGTGTCGGTGACCACATTCACTGTCTGGCTTACGGACCTTCAACCATAGTTACTCGATCTAAAAACAATATCTTCAAACCCATCACCAAACTGAGTCTTTCGGCTCAACTGGCAGTGGACAATGAACCAACATGCGTCACTCAGGCTCTGAAAGATGAGTAGTGGCGTCAGGCCATGTCCGAGGAGTTTGATGCACTAGCTCGCAATGGAACTTGGGAGCTAGTCCCTTCGGCAGATGCTCGCAATATTGTTGGCTGTAAGTGGATCTACCGCATCAAAAGACATGCTAATAGCACCATTGATCGCTACAAAGCTCGCCTAGTGGCCAAGGGATTTCACCAGCGACCAGGGGTTGACTATCACGAGACTTTTAGCCCGGTGGTTAAACCGACCACTGTTCGTCTTGTTCTCTCACTGGCCATTTGTCAAGGGTGGGATTTTCGACAACTGAATGTAAACAATGCCTTTCTTCAAGGAAATCTGTCCGAGGAGGTATTCATGGCTCAACCACATGGATTCACAGATAAGGACAAACCTGAACATGTGTGTCGGCTTCACAAGGCTATTTATGGTCTCAAGCAGGCTCCCTGAGCATGGTATAATGAGTTGCGTAAGTTTCTCGTTGCCTCTGGCTTAAAAAACTCGGTGGCCGACACATCACTATTCATCCTTCGCACTGCGGGCAACATCATCTATCTCCTTGTATATGTGGATGACATCATTGTCACTAGGAACCAGCCCCCTGCAGTTCAGACTTTCATTTCTCTGCTCGCTAATTGCTTCTCACTCAAGGATCTTGGTGATCTTCACTACTTTCTTAAGGTTGAAGTTGTTAAGTGCCCTAGTGGTCTTCTGCTCTCCCAGCGTGGGTACATAGCTGATCTCCTTACTCGCACAGGCATGACAGATGCTCGCCCAGTGGCTACGCCTCTTGCTACCTCGCCTACCATGACATTTCACACGGGCACTGCTCTCACAAATCCGCAAGAATTTCGAGCAATGGTCGGGAGTCTTCAATATGTGTCTCTCACTCGGCCTGATGTTGCCTTCGCTATCAACAAACTCTCTCAGTTCATGCATCGGCCGACCACTGAGCACTGGAATGCGGTCAAGCGAGTTCTTCGGTATCTCTGTGGCACTATTAATGCGGGCATCATCCTTCATCGCCAGTCTCCTCCTGCTCTCCATGCCTTTATTTTCATTCTCTTTTTTTTATTACCAAATTAACATGAATTCATTGACTTTTATGAGTGTGTGAAATGAAAATAATTCAAACTTACTATCTTAGATAAACACATTGTTGTTAGAGACTTTGTTTATGTCGTTTCTGAAATTTATGACTCCCTATAGAAAATAATATATTATATTAGAGAAATCAAAATTTCACCCCAAAGTATATATACTTATACTAAAAATACGAAATTCCCGCAAAATATATATAAATCCCCACTTTACCACCCAACCTATGTTTTGTATCATTTTCATATCTCATTTTATAATTATTTTCTAGTTTTCCCTCTAGCCACAACGAAGGTTACCAATTTGATGTTAATGTACACATGGTATTTCATGTGTAAGGCATTTTAGTCATTTTTTACAATGTTTTCTCTGCTTTTATTACCCAAAGAGAAACTTATTTTTCTTCTTCTCCGGCAACGCTTTCTTTGCATCTTCTCCGGCAATGAACTCGTATGTAAATTTTAAGTGAGATAAAACTCAAAAGTGAATTAATATTTTATTCAAATTATTATATAGAAAAATAAATAAAAATAGAGCAGAATCATATCAGAGATATTGAACTCAAGATCAGATAATCACACTTAGGTGTCAAGGCCGCCACGAATAAGAACCCACCAAAAAATTAAAGACGTACAACCTAACACACAAGCATACACCAAGCATACATTAAGAATTTCCCCTTTTCTCCCTCGTGCAACATAATACACAAGCATACACCAAGAATTTCAAATCTCATATTTGAATCCATCACATACGTATACGACAATGATGAGACAAACCATAGTTCAATCCGTTTTCATCGTCCATAACTTCAACTACAACAAATTTCTCATTGACACTGTTGATATTGTTTATGATTTGATTTGAGCAAATTCTCGATTTTAAACATTATTCGCCACACCATGTTTATCACTACGATTACGAGACATGACATCTCATCACCAAATTTGACATAGAATATGGAAATGCTAAAAAATTACATTGTAGGCCAAAGAGGATTTTGTGAATACTTTAGAGGGAAATTTGTATTTTGGACTAATTTTGATGGGGTCAAAATATGATTAGCTCCCAAAATTACACATCAAATCTCACATTGCACCCCAACTTACGAAGTGTCTCACTTTCATAACTTATTTAGTTATTTGTCTAACTTTGCCCCTTCTCGTCTATGGGCGTTAAAAATAGTAACAAAAAATGGTATGTGCATGTCACATGAAGATTATTTTGGTCATTTTGCTTGGCGCACAAAATGGGAATTGGCTATAAATTCAGTATTTAATTAACCGTTTAGTATTTAAAATATGTTTTTAAATAAAAATAAAAATAATTATTTTAATAATTCAAAAATAATTATAAGGTCAAATTACAATTTCCCCCTAAAGTATCCACAAAATCGTATAGTTTACCCTTATGTAAAGTTTGTCTCATAATGATATCTGACTTTACTTCCCCCATTTTCCACCCTACCACTGACGGACATTAGAAAATTCATGCTAAATAGCACGTGGTTTTCCACGTATGGGGTGAAAATGTAATTTCTCTTATCTGATTAAGGAGTAAATGTATTAAAAGTACAAACCCTAATCTCACACCATCTCCTTCTTTCTTCTCCCGGTGTAGGTTCCCATCTCCGGGTCCACCGTAATAACCGCAATCTCCGGTTAGCCCCACCATAGCCACTGTCATCTCTGGATGCAAGTTCCCATATCCAGCCCAAACTCTTCCCACTCTGGTCACACCTATCATAACTCTAGTGTTGTCCTCCTTCGATTCTAGCCAAGCTCCATCTTCGATCTCTCTCATTCTCTCCCCTACAAAAGTCGTGCTTAAAGTAGAAATCAAAGGCTATATAGTATACTTACTAAAAATCCTTGAAAAAACATGCAATTGACAGAAAACCCATAAACCTTATTGACGAGTTCATCAAAAAGAGAGACGGGCTTGAATGAAGATAAGTAGTTATGGGTTTTATTGAAATACTCTTCAATTTTGCGGGAGAAAATTAGGCATACGGCCGATATGCATATGGTTTAAAACAAAGTATCAAAATTGAGAAGATGTTGAAGAAACTATGACTTTAGATAATTTTGACCTCATAGAAGCTGCCATGGCGGTCAAGTTGGTTTATTTAAAGAATTAGGAGAAATAAAGTAAAGGTAAAGTCATGTAAGAGGATGAAGGGGGATGAGAAATTGATTGATTTCGGTGGTGGATGGATTTCACCAGAGAAGGTAGGTACGTGGATCCAATTTCATACATGAAATTGAAGATGGAGACGTGTAATTATGGGTAAGAGGTTTTTTTTTTTTCCATATCTTTCGTTCACTTTGTTTTCATTATCAAGATAAGAAAATTGACAATGAATTGGAAAAATGCATATCTATCATCTGGGTTAAGAGATAAATTTAAGAGAAAATTTGGAGGGAGTGGACAAAACCAATATCGAGTTATGGGTTAACTTTTGTTGTGAAAAGTGAAGATCGAAAAAAATTGTTGGTCTTTTCTCTAGATTTTCTTTCAGTAGAAAAAAATGGAATTGTGGACCCCACTTCATTTTAACATTTAAACTTTAAGCACCCCATATTTTATATCGAATTCCTAATATTTCCCTCGAGTTAACATCGTGGAAGACCACGTGTTATTTAACGTGACTTTTCTAGCTGTTGTCGCGGCTAGGATGGAAAATATGATATATATCTATATATATATATATATCTACTATACAATATAGCTCATACTCGCACGCTCGCAATTGACTAAAGCTAATCAGGGGCTGAGATCAACTCATTTACCGAGATCTGACGGTCCCAATTTTGTCTACGTTTCACACGTGCGAAGGGCAGATTGGACCCTTCTTTCTCTGTGTGCGTATCCCTTCTCCCCAACTCTTTCCGAGTCCTCTTCCAACCCTTCTTCCTCCGTGCGTATCCTTCCCATCCTTCCCAACTCTTTTGGAGTCCTCTTCTAATGGGTTTTCCCTTCTTTCTCTGTGTGCGTATCCCTTCTCCCCAACTCTTTCCGAGTCCTCTTCCAACCCTTCTTCTTCCGTGTGTATCCTTCCCATCCTTCCCAATTCTTTCGGAGTCCTCTTCCAATGGGTTTTCCTCTGCGATTCCAATTCCTCTTACTGAGTCTTCATCTTTTCCTACAAAACCATTGCTTCTTCGTCCCCGCCGAAATCCCTCACTCCAATCGTGCCCTCGCTGGTTCCTTCCCTATCGCACGCATTCTCCCACAATTATCCTTTGTTTGGACTTGCTTCTTCGTCCCCGCCGCTGCCCCTCACTCCCTGAAATCGCTGGTTCCCTCCCTATCGCCTCTCTGCTGCTGCTTTGAGTGACCATTTACATAGTTTCTTCTCTTTCTTCTCTCTGCTGCTGCTTTGTAAGTTTCTCTTTCTTTTGATTGATTTGCTGTGATTGATTTTCTTTGAGTGACCATTTACAGAATTTCGTCTTCTTGAAATCTGATTAATTTTTGGTCTCACTTTATTTTGCAGTATTATTTAGGCATTGGTTCCCTCCCTATCGCCTCTCTGCTGCTACTTTGAGTGACCAGAATTTCGACTTACAGAGTTTCTCTTTTGATTGTTCAAATTGTGAGTTTCTCTTTCTTTTGAGTGAGTTTTTCTTTGATTGATTTGTTGTGTTTGTTAGGATCAGGCAAAGTTTTGGTCTGTCTTAGATTATTTCTCTTTTAAGTATTTTGTGTCCTTGAAATCTGTGTTTGGTTTGCTGCCTTTGAAATATGTATTTTGTGTCTGTTAATACGATTCCCTTACTCCTTTGACAGTTTTCCTCGAACACAGTTTTGGTCTGTCTTTTTTATTTTTAAGATATTAATGCTTTAGTGTGTGCAATCTAGATCGTGCATTTGTTTATATAAAAGCACTGCAACAGTGATTTTGATCGTTAATTGAAGTTTTTTTTTGTTAGATTGAATTTCTTTTGTTTTTCTTTTAAATTTTCTGTCAGGTTGAACAATTCCATATCCTGTTTGTTAGTTTGATGGCTATTAAGAGTTATTTCTTCTCTTTTAGCTTTGTCATTGAGTTATCCCTGTCTCGTAGATTTTCTCGTAATAGATTCTCTTTAAGTATTCAGATTATTTCAAAATTGGTTTCTTTGCCTTTGTTTTTTAGACTTAGTATCTGATTTAGGCAGTTTTTTAGGCATTTTTGCAAAAAAAAAATTCATCTTTACTGATTAAAAATGAAAGCTTGGGTTCCTTTTTTTTCCAGCTCTTTCAGTTTTTTTTCCCTCTGCGATTGTACTCCTTCGTAAGTTTGTCTTTCTTCCCAACTTTAATTTTGTAGTTGTTTGTTTCTTTGTCTCTTTTTTGAAAATCAATGATTTTTGGATTTTAATTCTTCCAAATTTTTGGGTTTGAGTTAAAGATTAGTTCGAGTTATAATTCTGCCACACAAGTAAATTAAAACCTTCCTTCTCAAAACCGAAGTTCGAATCTTACCTCCTTCAAGTATTAACATATGCAACTAGGGCTTCATACGTCCACCTTCATATCGAGAGGGAAAAGGAAACATTGAATTACAAGGGGCGATCAGATATTGGGAAAATGAGGGCTTATTAGTGCACACGTGTTTATTTATATTGCTTGCTGAAAGGCAATTCTAATGAGAACACATTCTCAGGCAATTGCTAGTATATATAACATCATATATCATTGTGGGACAAATCTTAGGTTGGGGTGCATTATGTAATTTGGTGGATATTGTAATTTGGTATAATTATAAGGAAAATACTATCATTAGTAATTGTAAGGAAAGTTATAAAATTAGTTGTAAGGCTAGCAGTAATTATAATTTATATCATATTTAAATTTAAAGTTAAGAAAATACATTACTCTCAAAAAATGAAATTTATCCTTCATTTTCTTCCATCAACCTCATCTCTCATAGACCCACCACCATTACCACCACTACCACCTCAATTAGCATCATTAACCCAAAAATCAATTTTTTATTTTTATTTTATTTCTTTGTCTAATTTCTTACTCCTTTGTTCAAATTAACACATATGCAAAACTCATTATTTATAGACCCACCACCACCAGAACCTTAAATTTCACTATTTACAAACTTAAATTCAATTTTTTGAATTTTTAAATTTGTTGATTGAAACTCAAATCCATATGAAGATTTGAAAAATTGATGATTTGGAAATATAACAATATCGTATTCCACACATAAACCACCACTGTCATGGTTACAATCGCCCCCACCACTACCCCTAACACCACCACCACCACCACCAGTATCACCACCACCAAGAAATACGTTCACATTGCCTTGCTAAAATGGAAAAATAAAATATATTTAGCTTTCATTAAATCGAACTGCTTTCTTCAAACATATCTCATATAGATTCTAGTGTTCTTCTCTAACAAAACACAAAGATTTGTCAACGAAGTTCTCCATTTTTTAAAATCTTCTTGACATTATATCACCTTGCCTTAACACATTTTTTTAAATTATTCACAAGTAATTATTAAACATGCTACATAAGTATATAATATCTTGAAACTCACCAACAAATGTATTATTATAGTTATATTTTTTCATATACTCCTAATAATGTCTTTCCCAACCTATAATGTCTCACTTTCATACATAATTTTTATATTTGTCCGACTTTATCCTCTCCCGTTCATGGGTGTACACAGTAATGGAAAATCATACATGTTAGGATTATTTTGGTCATATTTTACTTGTCATGCAAAATGAGTTTTGATTATATTTTCATAATTTAGTTTGTCATTTGATATTTAATTAAAATATATTTTAATTAAAATAATAAATAATTATTTCAATATTTACACTTAGCCTCATTTTAAATTCAAAGGCGAAAAAAATACATTACTTCCAAAAAAAAAAAAAAAGATTCTATTCAATATATTATTTCATCCTTCACTTTCTTCCGTTAACCTCATTATTCATAGACTCACCACCACTACCACCTCAAATTTTACCATTAGTACAAAAGTTAATTTTTTATTTTATTTCATTTCATTTTCTATTTCCTTACTCCTACCTGTAAAGTAACTCATTTGCAAAAACCATCATTTATGAACACATCACCACCACAACCTTAAATTTCATTTTCACAAACTCAAATTCAATTTTTTAATTTTTCAAATTGAAATTGAAACCCATATGGATCTTTAAAAATTTGATGATTTGGAAATCTCACAACGATGTATTTCATCTAAACCACCACTATCATCCCTACAATCACCGTCATCACCGCCCCTAACACTACTATCCTTGCAGTCGTCAACAATGTTATCACCATCACCAAGAAACGCACTCACCTCGTCTTGCTCAAATGGAGACATAAAATCTCTTTTAACTTTCGTTTAATCGAACTTCTTTCTTTAAACATCTCTCATTTCTTAGTTCCAATACACTTTTTGTGCAAATTACTAAGTAAGGAGAAAATCTAATTTTAGGGTGAGACTACTTAAAAAGATGTCGGTTGGTGACAACCTATCTACTATCTACTATCTATTATCTACTATCTACTATCTACTACTACTATAAAAGTCTAGGTTGTTTCTTACAATTTAATGTATGGACAAAACTAACCATGCACCTAATAAACATCCACAATAGAATTAATGTTAAACAAGTAAAATTTGTCATAAGTAGAAAATAATGTATACAAATAAATAACCCTAAATTTAATAAACTATTCACCATTAATTATTGCTAAACAAATAAATTTGCATGGGCTAATCAATTCTTTGAAGGATGAAATTGAATTTGGTCCCTCAACTTATACCTAACTTTATATTAGATCCTACCTTTTTTAATTATATTCATTTTGTCTCATATGTTGATTTTTTTGTTATATTCCCTCTTCGTGTCATTACCATTACAAATGTCATACAATATTTTTGAATATCACGAAAATACACTTACTCAGTTAAGAGAAAAAATAATATGATTTACCTTTTTAAATTTGTTTAACCTTTGTTACGGTAAAATTTTGACTACGACAAGCAACCTTAAAAGACTATCATATTGGTCCCTAAGTTATAGATCTTACTAACAAATCTCTATTCATTTAATTAAATAACTTTTGTTATGATCATATTTCTCTTTCTATATAAGTGTGAGTATTTTCTTACGTATAAATTAGTGTATAGGCAACAATAAAGATAATCAACCTTAAATCTTGTTTAAAAAAACAAAATGTATTGACAAAACTAACTATGCACCTAATAAACATCCACGATAGAAATAAGGTTAAAAAAGTAAAATTTGTCATAAGTAGAAAATAATGTATATACATAAATAACCCTAGATTTAATAAACTATTCACCATTAATTATTGCTAAACAAATAAATTTGCATGGACTAATCAATTCTTTGAAGTATGAAATTGAATTTGGTCCCTCAACTTATACCTAACTATAAATTAGATCATACCTTTTTTAATTATATTCATTTTGTCTCATATATTGAATTTTTTTTTGTCATATTTCCTCTTTGTGTCATTACCATTACAAATGTCATACAATATATTTGAATATCACAAAAATACACTTACTCGGTTAAGAGAAAAAATAATATGATTTACCTTTTTAAATTTGTTTAACATTTGTTACAGTAAAATTTTGACAATGACAAGCAACCTTAAAAGACTATCATATTGGTCCATAAGTTATAGATCTTAGTAACAAATCTTTGTGATAGATCGAATTGGTTTATATTCACTTTGCCCTTATTTTGATGATGTTATACATAACCCCTTATTTTGATGATGTTATACATAACCCTTATTTTGTTTAACATTTGTTACGGTAAAATTTTGACTACGAAAAGCAACCTTAAAAGACTATCATATTGGTCCATAAGTTATAGATCTTAGTAACAAATTTTGACTACAACAAGCAACCTTAACATTTATTCACTTACACCCATTCTTCATTTCCAATCGAGGCTGGAGCACCATTGGTATCCTTAAACCCTTTCTTCATTTCCAACTGGCTGGAGCACCATCGGTATCGCTACTAACAAAAGCGGTTGCCAAGCGGTAGATATACATCCGCAACAGCAACTCCAAAGATCGGAGGCGTGGCGAGGATCGAACCCCCAAAGAAGCCGACATGGGATAGATTAATGCAGCAGCACTAAGTGAAATCCCGACCAGTTCAACAACAGTTGTTATTAAAGGGCGCTCATATCGCACTAATTTCCCGGTGATAAAAGCCAGCAAAGCCAAACTGAGCAATCCTAGCATAATTATGCCAGTTGATTCGAAATGCCCGACTTCTTTGGAGATGAGAGTAACGTTACCCCGATCGTGGTGGGAGGCTGGTATTTCAGGAAAATACTAGCAATACCATCTTTCAATATTCAGTCTATGATTGGGTTTAACGGGGAAGTAACATGAGTAGAATGAGGCGCAATGATTGGGTTTGGCGAGGGACTAACATGAGTAGAATGAGGATCAAAAACCCTGATTACGTGTTGCAGAGGAGGGTGAGGAGTAGAATGAGTCTGAGAAGTTATGGCATCGGAAGGAAAAGCCGGAGGCCGGCAGTGTAGTTACAAGGAGGAAGGGATGTGGAGGCAGAGGAATCAAAAACTTCCTGCAATTCCATATCGACCGACATTGGAGTTGCAACGGGAGGAAGGAATGTGAAGGGGGAGGAATCAAAATCTTCCTGCAATTCCATATCGATCGACATTGGAATTGCAACGGGAGGAAATGATGTGAAGGAGAGGTAAGCTGAATTGGTTTATATTCACTTTGCCCCCTTATTTTGATGATGTTATACATAACCCCCTTAATTTGATGATGTTATACATAACCCTTATTTTGTTTAACATTTGTTACGGTAAAATTTTGACTACGACAAGCAACCTTAAAAGACTATCATATTGGTCCATAAGTTATAGATCTTAGTAACAAATCTCTATTCAGTTAACTAAATAACTTTTGTTATGACCATATTTCTCTTTCTATATAAAAGTATGAGTGTTTTCTTACGTACAAATTAGTGTATAGGCAACAATAAAGATAATCAACCTTAAATCTTGTTTAAAAAATAACAAGAAATTTTTTAGGTAATCAACCATAGATTTTGATGTAATGTTTCTAAAATACTTAAAATTTGTTCTGGTGAAATTTAGGTAGACATTAGTAGAGGTGTATGAATTTTTTTAAACTACTGTAATAGATTTGTTGGTAAATCTCGAGATATTAAACAAATCGGTGGCGAGTTTACTAATTATCAGTGAACAAACCAAGAGAAATGAGTTTTTTTTTTTAAAAAAAGAGCTATTGTTTAAGATGATGAAGAAAACAATGGAAAACACATTTTATGAATATGTGCATTTTGTCGGAGAAGAAAACAAAAATTTGATTTTCTCCCTTTAATATTTGAATACTACAAGTAACTCTAAAGACTAACATATTGGTACCTAACAAATACCTCCAATCAATTAATTAGGATTTTCACTATCCTTTAAATATTGAAATTTTCGAATAAACCCTCAAAAGTTGAGAAATGTATAGAACCCGTTATCCTACACATAACGTTAAAGTAAGTATGTTGTCTATAATTATTTCATTTTATAATATATGGATTAATGAAATGTATAGAACCCGTTACCCTTATTTTTTCTACCTACTTCAATTATAACCACATACATAAGGGCATTAATGAAAAAAATCGCACATTACACCAATATTTACAATACAATCAATTACTTTTTTCTTAACGGTGTGTCGGTCAAAAGAGACAATAATTTAGAAACAAAGGGATCAATGTATAATTTAGAAATAACAAATATATTACTCAACTTCAAATAACAAGTAATTAATTAATAAGAAATTTTGTCCAAGTCTACATAAGTTAAAAGTAATAACTAATACTGTGGTAGATAAGTAAAACATATAGTGGAAATAGCATTTCACTAAAAAAAATCCTTAACAACACGTGCAACATGTGTGCGGCATGCAGCGATGCGTGCATTTGAAAGCATCGAAGATATATATTTAAAATTTATTTTAGACAATAAATTAAAAAGAGTAAATTATTGTGTAACAAATTATTTATCCCTTCCTATTAAAGAATTATCTCACCCGATTTGCACCCCAAATGCCCTCACTAGGAATATCTTGATGAACCACAAAGAGGAGATAGTATCCGGGTGGTGAAACAATACCCGAACCCAGTGTTGTCACGTCGATCTGGTAAGTAGATTTTTCGACTGTTTTTACATTATCGACATTTAGCACCAGCAATCTTTGATTCATGGAATACGAGTGCGTGGTGAATGATGGTGCTACCATTGTAACCGTGACTAATGTTCCATTCAAACTTCCCGTGATTGTGAAACGAACAACTAATCTTTGCGTGCCGATTTTACTTTGAGAACCGGGCGTAATTATCTTTGGGCGCAAACCACTTGAGCCCGAATCCAAGTAAGATGGGGAGAATGCTTCCAAGCTCAATTCCGTTGGAAAAAGAACTCCCACGAAATTATAGTAAATATGAGGATTACTTCCACCAACAAGAACCCTACCATCACGAAGCAAAATCGCGGCTGAATGGTACATCCATGGTGGTATGGTGGTTGCAGTCTGTACCTCGAACCGAGATGTTGTAGGGTTACTGGGCCGGTAAACAACCGGGCTAAGCAGGTTCCGCCCATATTCCCATCAGTCCTGGCGATCCACCATTTATGATCAACACATTGCCATTGGGTAGCAAAACCATATCCCCCATGACCCGAGCCAACAGCATAGTCTCCATAACCCAAATGGGGTTCGGGTCGGTTATTTTAATCCGTCCACAAGTACGCAAAGCTCCATCAAATTTGCCATTTAATGCATTGATGTAAGCTCCTTTAGGTGCACCCCCACAAACCAACACTTGAGTTCTACCACCACTCCTTTAGTGCTCTTCAATGGAAGCATAATCTGAACGAGCTCGGGTAATTTCTGGGGTCGCCACCCGGGATTTCCGGTAATGTCTTGACAACTAAATTTTTGGAGTAATCAAATAACAAATATATTGCTAAACTTCAAATAACAAGTAATTAATTAATAAGCAGTTTTGTCCAAGCCTACATAAGTTAAAAGTAATAACTAATAATGTGGTAGATAAGTAAAAAATGTAGTGGAAATAGCATTTCACTAAAAAATCATTAACAACACGTGCAACATACGTGCAATTTACGTGCAACGCGTGCACTTAACAACGACATTTACTCTTAATTGAAGGAAACCAAAACATCATTTTCGTAATCTCTTATCTAGACCCCCAATTTTAGATGATATTCTTTTACTTTCACACTTTGGGTGCTTTTTGATTCTTTTTTCTTTCCCCATATTGCCCTTCTTCACGATCAGATCAGCGGAACCAATAATTCATATTGGGGGATGGGGAGCCAATACGAAAAGTAATAATTTTATAAATTTATTTGAAAAAATTGGTGACTACACTTGATTTTATGGGTTTTTTTTTTGAAGAAGATCGAATTCATATTTCAACGTATTTATAGTAATTAATGGCTCTCTCTCTCTCTCTCTCTCTCTCTATATATATATCTCTCTCTCTTTCTGAAGAAATAAAAAAAATCATTTTATATATCATTACTCTTTTTGTACGTTCTTATAATCTTTTTTCCGTAAATATTATGGTTAATATACCTTATTCTGGCATCTATTGTTGCTGTAAGTGCCAATTTTTAATCGAATCCATAATCATTTATTTATATTTAAGATATCAAAAATAATTTCACGCTTTGAGCGAAAATGATTTAAACTCATAGTTTTCAAACTTGTGACTTGTGTTATCTGCAACTTGTAAATGGCGGGCCAACCCGCCCCTCAACCTGCAACCGGCGCGGGTTCAACCTGTTTGGCCCACCTCCTAGTGACCTCATATTATCTCAACCCACCTCTTTTAGTTGGTGGAGCGAGCTGGCCAACGTACCCATTCCATTTTTCACAACTCTACTGTTCAGTACCCCCATTTTCTTAATCGCATGCATAAAGACATTTTCATGTTATTTTTCCTAAAATGTCTAGTTCCAATAAAAATAAGTGTGTGAATATGTTGGTGAACAAAAACATTTTGATAGGGACTAAGTGTTACCATCCATCAGTTGATCTAGTGACTTGAGCTTGAATACTGATTAGTCTTATCTCCATCGGATTCAGAGGAGATAGTGTTATGCACTTTCCACATGGGTTTGTGTTTGGTGTCCAAAAAAAATACAAAATATATAAGGTAGAGTTGTTGGTGTCGACTTCTATTCTTTTGCTTAAAGAAGAAATTTTTGGAAGTTTGTCAGTTTCCTACAATTTCCCCAAGGAATAGTAACTCTTGAGAAAAAAAATTTGTACCTTGGCTTGGGGTAATACTTTCAACCTTGTTGTGACTTGTGATTCGTCCATGAAGACTCATGTTTATTTGTTTTACTGAATCTGTTGGTGAAGAGAACATAATAACTTCCCAAGTAATTTTTGTTCTATTAATTAATCCTATTTGACTACGATGATGGCAATTCGTATATATATTCTTAATTTTAGGTAAAAATTTGTGTAAGACGGTCTTACGGATCACAAATCTGTAAGACGGATCTCTAAAAATGATAAAAAGAAGACTAATTTCAATAAAAGGAGAGTTACGGTAGAAGAAAGAAAATCGATAGCCAGAGGGGGGAATATAGAGATTCTCATATGTAACAACCTCGAGTCAGATGAAGAGGAGCAAACAAATTTAGACCAAAAGATATTAGAGGTTTAGAACCCAATTATGAAAATGAGTAAAACATTTTGAATCCAGTTATTTGCGATTACTAACATTGGTTTTGTTTGTAATATCTATAAGTTAGGGACCATTGATAGTTTTAAAAGCTGTTGTAGTAGTCTGAAAATTTAAATAAGGTAAATAGTAGATTTTAACATTCTTTTCTAATAAAACGCATAGATTCATCAATTGGTTCTTCATTTTCTTCATCTTCTTGACATTATGACACATTTTCTTAACCAATTTCTCTTAGTTTATTCATGAGTAATAACTAAACACGTTACATATTTGTTTAATAGTTTGATATTCACTAACAAATCTATCATTATAGTTACAATTTTCTATATACATCTAATAATGTATTTCCCGAACATATATATTTAAGATATATAGAAATAAAACTATATTGATTTTTAGTTTCGAATAAAGTTTTAATCGCTTGAGTAAATATTTGTAACGATAATGGTAGGAATGGGAAAATGATAACAAAATCAAAATACAAGACGAAATGAATAAAATTCAATAATATAGGATCTAACTTTAAAATAGGTACAAGTCAGAGGATCAAATTATTATTTAATTATTCATGGAATTAATTAGCCTATGACAAATTTACTTGTTCAACCTTAATTAATAGTGAGTGATTTATTATTATAATTATGGCTATTTTTGTCCAAACATTATTTTTTTTGTCATGGTAAATTTACTTGTTTTATTTTTAATTAAATGGTGAGTAGTTTATTTGGTGAAGGTTATTTTTGTCTATCAATTAAATTATAAGAAACAAGCTTGACTTTTATAGTTAGAGAGAGAGAGATGTTATTGTCATGATCACTCGCGAGGATACTAGCAAAACCTAGACTTTTCGAGTGGACCCGAGAGAATCAAACTAGAGACAGTCCATAGCAGCCAGATGAGATGAGATGTTGCCATTGTTAAACTTTAGTAAAATGCCAAACAGTACGAGGGCCACTGAACAATATCATCTAGAAAAAACCAACCTCTGCCCATGAGCCACATGATCTCTGGGTAACATCCACATTCTTATGTAAGCTCATACGTCACCATCTAAAAGTTGAATAAATTACAGTATTCCCTTTGATTCTTATCTTCACAAACGAAATCATCAAAATCAGAAATATTTACTCCAAAACAACATTTCGGTTACCTTCCTTACCATGGCCAATGAGGACCTTCACTTAGTCTTATTTCCTCTAATGGCTCAAGGCCATATGATTCCCATGGTTGACATAGCCAGGATGCTAGCAGAGCGAGGTATTGTTATTACCATACTCACCACTCCTGTTAATGCCAACAGATTCAAATCAGTCATCGCTCGAGCAAATGAGTCCAACCTCCAAATTGTTATGCGTGAGCTCTCTTTTCCGTCAGCCGAGGTAGGATTGCCTGAAGGGTGTGAGAACTTTGACATGCTTCCTTCTGCAGAACTTGGAATGAAGTTCTTTTCTGCAGCTAGCATGCTACAAGAGCCAGTGGAGAAAGTACTGCAGGAGCTGAAACCAACTCCATGTTGCATAATCTCCGATATGTGTTTTCCTTGGACAACGGATGTGGCCAAAAAGTTTAATATTCCGAGGCTTGTTTTCCATGGGCCTGGATGTTTCTTTCTTTTCTGCATGCACTCTTTAATGACATCGGGGATAATGGATGAAATTACCTCTGACTCAGAGCCATTTGTGATGCCCGGCCTGCCCGACCATGTTGAATTGACTAAAGCAAAGGTTGCACGAATGGTTGTACCGGATACGGAAGATTTCCGGAACAAACTTAAAGAAGCAGAGAACGAAGCGTATGGGATTGTGGTTAATAGTTTTCAGGAGTTGGAACCAGAGTACTTCAAGGAATACACAAAGGCGAAAGGTAAAAGCGTGTGGTGCATCGGCCCTGTTTCACTCTACAACAAAAACAGCTTGGATAAAGCTGAAAGAGGAAACAAAGCTGCCATTGATGAGCATCATTGTTTGAAGTGGCTGGATTCATTCGAGCCAAACTCTGTAGTGTATGTTTGTTTGGGAAGTTTATCACGCTTATCTACTGCACCAATGATAGAGCTTGGATTAGGATTGGAGTCATCAAACCGACCTTTCATTTGGGGCATACGCCATAAACCAGAGGAATTTGAGAGATGGCTTATAGAAGTAGGATTTGAAGAAAGGGTAAAAGGGAGAGGGCTTTTAGTGCATGGTTGGGCACCACAAGTATTGATATTGTCACACCAAGCAATAGGCGGTTTTGTAACACACTGTGGGTGGAACTCGACACTAGAAGGGGTGTGTGCCGGGTTGCCAATGATAACATGGCCACATTTTGCCGATCAATTCTTTAATGAGACATTTATTGTGGAAATATTGAAGATTGGAGTGAGGATTGGGGTGGAGGTTCCTGTTATGTGGGGTTCTGAAGAGAAATTGGCAGTGTTGGTGACCAAGGATGATGTTATGATGGCTGTGGACAAGTTGATGGATGGAGGAGTGGAAGCTGAAGACAGGATAAATAGAGCTAGAAAGCTCAAGGTTATGGCAGTAAGGGCAATGGAGGAAGGTGGTTCTTCATATCTCAACATGACAAAGCTAATTCAAGATATCACAGAACAAGCAAATACTAGAAATAATTCAACTTGAGAGTATTATCATCTTAAGGGGTGGTCTAGTTGCATCTTCACTAAACCTGAGGTTTTAGGTTCAACCGCTTCCCACCCCTCAAGGCCAAAAAGAAGATGGATATATTTGTGAAAATTATGGTACGGAAATGGGAAATTTAAATCATTCTCTGATACGAAACCTTTCATCATGAGGCACTTCATGTAATAAAATGTTCTTTTTAAAATGATTATATTTCTAGTAACCTTTTGTCCTTTCAAATTTTATGATCTTGATGTTGATTCTTTTATTGGTTTTAGTCAACATTAATCAGACTGGATTTGTTCCTCTTATTTTCTTTTCCTTTTTGGTGATTTCTTCTCTTTGCCTACTCCAAAGCCATTAAACTAAGTCAACTCTGTTTTATTTCAAGGCCAATTAAAGCAATCCTTGAAATTGACAAGTACTCCTTCCATTAACTGCAAGAGTAATGCTAGAGCAACTCAATGAGCACTCAAATTTATGCACTAAATGAACCGTAATAAAAAATTTATTGGCTGAATCTAAGTCAAGGAGAGTTTCTAGGCATTCAAACCCCTCAGGCAAGCCGACCTCATTAGATGGAAACTGGAGTTGGAGGAAACGGATGAACAGTCCTGATTGGTATGCTATGTATAGGACTGCCCCGAATCGCTGGGCATTGACAGATGTGATGACTATGGTCACCGTCACACCTCGTTGTGCTATCAATTAGGCCATGTTTATCATGGGGATAATGTGGCCCGAGGACAGTAAGGGTACCATAAGAAAGTGGAGCTGATTGGGTCTGGAGGAAGCCATTGCAATTTAGGCCTAAGTGAGATTACACTGGTCATGCATTTATAAAAGGGGGAATTTCAAGTGGGTACAATTTTAAAAACATGTTTTCATATAGAACCATCAATTTTTTGGACATTTCATGTAACTACAAATTGCTTGACAAATGACAAAAATGCCATTAATGAAGACAAAAGCGATCCCAAGCATTTGGAGGACCAAATTAAACTGTAAACTCGATGCCAAGCAATCGCATCGAGGTTGCATTAAATTGATTATGGAGCACCAAAAATTATTCGAAACTCGATGCCAAGTGGCATCAGGTTGCATTTAAATTGATTTTGGAGCACCAAAAACTGCAGAAACTCGATGCCAAGATCGCATCGAGGTTGCATTAAATTGATTATGGAGCACCAAAAACCGTATCGAAACTCGATGCCAAGTGCGGCATCGGGTTGCATTAAATTGATTTTGGAGCACCAAAACTCGAAACTCGATGCCAAGTGCGCATCGGGTTGCATTAAATTGATTTTGGAGGACCAAAAACTAGTCAGAAACTCGATGCCAAGCATCGGCATCAGTTGCATTCACGTGATTATGGAGCACCAAAAAGCGGTACGAAACTCGATGCCAAGTGCGGCATCGGGTTGCATTTCACAGATTATGTAGCACAAAGCCGAAACTCGATGCCAGCAGCGGCATCGGGTTGCATTCACAGGATTATGGAGCACAAAAAGCGACGAAACTTCGATGCCAAGCACCGCATCGGGTTGCATTTCACAGTTATGTAGCTCCAAAGCTTAGAAACTCGATGCCAAGCAGCGGCATCGGGTTGCATTCACGAGTTATGGAGCACAAAAGCAGTCCAAACTCGATGCCAAGCATCGCATCGGTTGCATTTCACAGGATTATGTAGCTCCAAGCGGTCAAGAAACTTCGATGCCAAGCACCGCATCGGGTTGCATTTCACGTGATTATGTAGCACAAAAAGCAGACCCGAAACTCGATGCCTGGCATCGTTGCATTTCACGGGATTATGGTAGCACAAAAAGCTAGTCCGAAACTCGATGCCAATCGGCATCGGGTTGCATTTCACAGATTATGGAGCACAAAAACTAGTCCGAAACTCGATGCCAAAGGCATCGGGTTGCATTTCACAGATTATGTAGCTCCAAAAGCGATCCCAGAAACTCGATGCCAAGCTAACGGCATCGAGGTTGCATTTCACGAGGATTATGTAGCTCCAAAGCAGTCCGAAACTCGATGCCAAGCGGCATCGTTGCATTCACAGGATTATGGAGCACAAAAGCAAAAAGCACCAAAACCAGCCCGAAACTCGATGCCAAGCAACGGCATCGTTGCATTCACAGATTATGGAGCACAAAAACTAGTCAAACTCGATGCCAAGTGCGCCAAGCATCGAGTTGCACGCAGAGATTATGGGCACAAAAACGGTCGAAACTTCGATGCCAGCAGCGGCATCGGGTTGCATTCACGAGATTATGTAGCTCAAAAGCGAACGAAGCTTCGATGCCAAGCAGCGGCATCGGGTTGCATTGAGATTATGGAGCACAAAAAGCCGATCGAAACTTCGATGCCAAGCAGCGGCATCGGGTTGCATTCACGAGGATTATGGAGCACAAAAACTAGTCGAAACTCGATGCCAAGCAGCGGCATCGGGTTGCATTCCGCAGGATTATGGAGCACCAAAAACGGTCGAGAAACTCGATGCCAAGCGGCATCGGGTTGCATTCACGAGTTATGGAGCACCAAAAGCGGGCCGAAACTCGATGCCAAGTGCGGCATCGGGTTGCATTCACAGGATTATGGGCACAAAAAGCAGTCCGAAACTCGATGCCAAGCAACGGCATCAGGTTGCATTCACAGGATTATGGAGCTCCAAAAGCGTCCAGAAACTCGATGCCAAGCACGGCATCGGGTTGCATTCACAGGATTATGTAGCACAAAAGCGACCAGAAACTCGATGCCAAGCACTGGCATCAGGTTGCATTCAG
>JABEVN020001225.1:0-25837 GCA_013146195.2 Codonopsis lanceolata | reverse complement strand
AGTAAACTAACTATAAACCTGCATCATCGGTTTAACACCATACACCTTTACTATTGAGTTGTCTTCTATAATGGCTAGGTAAACATAAAACTAATGATCAACTCCATGCTCGGAGGCCTTTCGGGTTTCAACAAATAGGTAGGTTATGTGCATGCAGGCTGCAAATCTCACTCTTATTTGCTGCTCCATTATTTGTTCTGGTTGGAGTAATTAGGGTTCAATGGAGGCTTGACTCTATCCCTTATGTAAAGTCCGTCGTGGGTCCGTTAAGCAAGTATATGGCCAATCCAATGGAGATTCACATGCAGGAATGCAGCAAAGTGAGTACTAAGGTACCTGAAGGGTACGATGTCACTAGGATTGTTTTACAACAATATTTAGGAGAGTTGCGGTGATTGGCTACACCGCCGATGACTATCTTTGGGACTTGTATGACAAGGGAGTAGAAGTGGAAATGTGTTTTTCTTGAATGACATTGCCATCTCATTGGCGTCAAAGCATGTGGTAGATAGAATAGTGGAGCTAGTTCACTATGGCACAACAGAGCAAGTGGCAGATATACTTACCAAACTTCTCAAGCATGTTGGGTTTGTGAAGTTAAGGGAAAAAATGGGGATTTGCAAAGTTCCTTGAAGTAAACTCAGGTTCAGTACTTTAGGAGAGGCTATGTTGGGACTTATGGCTATTATTAGATATGTTTAATTAATGTTAAGCTTATTCAATATTTGGTTTAATTAGGAGACTGCAACGTGGCCAAGTCAATGACTAACCCACGTTCGGTCTGGCAGATTACTTTGTAAGTTACTTTTACGGACTATTAAGCTATGATGTAATCGTAAGAGGTATTCCACGAACAAAAATACAATTTTGTATGCTAAAGTATTTCGGCTATAGTTCATGTCCAACTAGTAAGTTACAAATACACTTTCAAGTTCAGTACGTAACAGGTTAAGTAGCATACCTGCAATATGATCATCACATTCTTTAATCAGTTTGATGAATCTGGAATCATTCTAATGCACAGTGAGAAACACCTCTCGCCCTTCAAGATTAATGCATGTAGTGCTGAAGAAATATGGCAACACAAATTGATGTCACAAACACAAGTAAAAAAGAAAAGGCAACATCTTTAGTTATGTAAAATAACTCCTATTTTTACCAATAATCAATAGCTACTACAGGCAAGAAACATAAGCAACCCATACAAAAAGTACGTTGATGGGGAAGGGACGAGAGGGCTGTTGTGATATGCTCATAACGTTAAGAGAACATCATCATTCATTAAGAAGCATGTATTATAGTAATGTCTGCAAATGAGCAAAATAGACCCACCAGCACAAGTTTAAAATTAAATAAAAAGAATAATCAAAATTAATAAAATAATTACCAAGGATGCTGCTACTGTTACACCTACAACTACAACTATAACTATTTCCAGAATACTAGGAATCTGAAGATGCATAAGATGTTGGAAAGATAATTGAGTTGGCTTTCAAATGCCACCAACCATGACGACACATAAATGAGAGAGAGAGAGAGATCAATGTAGCTAGATGAACACCATGGCTGGGACTTGAGAGATGTGGTAGCTAGAAGAGAAAAACAAATTATGTGCTATAGTGTTTCTTTCGTAGCGTATTGCCCACATCTTACTGTATTACTATGCATGCGATGCATTCTCCAAGTTCAAGTGCTTCTGTAGCATTAGTACTTTCAACAAAACCAGAAGTTATTGATGACCATTGATACTTGCCATGACCATGCCCACAAGATATTGTTTTCATTCTGATAGTTGAGCTGCCATTAACAATCGAGAAGCAGTCATCCCCTATAAATCACATGCAAAATTAGGATATCCCTTAGCCAGTACGTGTTTCTGGACAGAACTTTGCACAAGGTACAACTTGTGATTTCAAGAATGAGGTTGAAAATCTTATACGGTAAATAAATGATCAAAAGTGCACATTTGTAGTTGAAAACATGAGATAGACAAAATAACTGGAAGAGTAGAGAATCAAGAAACCTGTTCCAATTTTAATGTTCTGAACAGTCACACTAGTCGATCTAGTGATATGGATTCCATCTGTGTTAGGACTATCTTCTGGAGAAGAAATTAGTATGTTGGAAACACGTAAACATGGTAGTGTGAGATATTGATGTAACCAGCAAGAAGTAATGGAGAATATAACAAGAATTATTTAGTTTTTTTTTTCAAATTAATCCAGAGATTAGTTGGTTTCCTAAATGGATCGTAGCATAATTCAGCAGTTCTTCCTCTATGCAATGAAATAAGCACAACCAATGGAATGTCCTCTAGACAGTGGAAGCAGCAGTACATAATAACTCTTGAAGTTTCAAGGATAAGTAATCAAGACCATACGCACGCATACAAAGTATCCCTAAATCCTTCAATCACTCAGGTAAATTATAAATCCCTTATTCGAAATTCAGAACGAGTGAACCTACCTACTCGGCTACCATCTGTAGCATTGATTTTCATCACCTTAGAAGTAGGGTTGGGTTCTAATGTCAAATTTCCCTCACAATGATTAATGTAGGCACGGAGTAGAAGAAAAGCTAATGAAAATCGTGTATGGATTTGCCATACATTACTTGCAACTAAGAGTGAGATTACTAGGCTATATCCAGGATAGGTAAATACAGTGGGGTAGATATTCAGCCCAGAAACAAGGCAGCAGTGCAGTCCACTTCAAACCAATGCCAAAACCACACCACAAAGCCGAAATATGCAAATAAGGTATTCTTGGAAAGGTCTAGTAGTCTAATTTCTATTCCAATTTACAGATCAAGATTTAAGTTTATGTAGCCCAAGTTATGGTCAAAACAGTAACAGGTGTCCAGAAACAGCTTCCGAACAGTCACAGATTTTGGCTTCCAAAACCAGCTCCAAAATCTCGCCAAATCAACCTATTCTCACAAGGGTTCGATCCCAACATAAATTAGGTATACCAAGGTTGAATTAGGGAAAGAAATGGACGAAAACGAAGATCATTTGATAGGTCAAAACCTATGGCAAAAATTGCTAAAACTCAATGCTGTCCAAGAACTTAGCATAATTATGCCAACTTCCAATTAAATCTGGTACTGATCCATGAGGCCAAAAAATACAAATAAGGTACCATTGGAAATATCTAAGAGTTAGGTTTCTAAGAAAACAAACGGAATGCGATTCCGCTAAGTCTACAGAAAGTTATGATACTTCTAGTAACAAGTGTCCAAACAGCACATTAAGAGTTAAAATGATTTCAAATTCAAACTATGAACAAACAAACACAATTCATTGTTTGATACACAGATTGTAGTCAAGTATAATTATTGTTGTCAATCTTGGGAAAGAGTTTCAACAGGGATGGATCCATATAGGTTGTCAATCTTGGGAACAAGCCTTGATAGATCAAGCCTACATGCCAATATTCCCAAGCTTCTTCCATATGTTAAAACCAAACTTTCCCTTGAGCCAACTTTTAGTAATAGCCCGACTACAATTGCCTAATTCATGTTTGTCTTTCTTATGTGTGGATACTTCAGGCCTTGTTCCACACGACCCCAGATTTATGGTTATTGATTTGTTTTTCTTCAATAAATTTGGATATGAATAGCAAGAGGAAGAAAAAGAACAACCAAGGAAAAATGCAAGCACCAAAATTTCAATTATCTTATATTTTTAATCATTTCATTCAAATTTGATGTTATACATGCTCGTGTAAATTTATTTTTACATCGACAGGAAATTTAAACTTGTGTTGTACACTTCATAGATCAAAATCAGAGTTAAAGAGAAGATGCGTATCAGTAAAGCTTTCTAAAGGGAAAGTAGTTTTTGCACTTTATCCATGTCTAGCTCAGGTCAAAAGAGCAACATAGCTTTTGTACTTTATCCATGTCTGTCACTCTTACTGCTTTGTATCAGCTCTTCAATCCATTGCATGGTCTAGAAGGAATTATGTACCAGTTCTCTTATAGTTATGATTGAGCTGCTTGTTCCAGAGAAGAGTACTTTTTTCCATTACCAGCAGCCTGCTAGTTTTTCATAAGCTTATAATCTGGAAGTCTTCAGCCTAAGGGTCATTTCTGGGTCACAACAACTTTACGTTTATTGGATGGTTATGGTGTTGGACTGTAGTCACTTCGGTGAATTCAAGATTGAGTTCTCATAAGTTACTATTGGCTTAATTGACGAAGCAACCAACATGCATAGGACAACATCACTAAGATGTCATACACCACCATGTTTAGTCAACCAATGACTTCCATTAATGCTTCATTTTTTTGGTAATCATAATCTAGTGCTTCCAACTTGATTTCTTTATTTCTGCATTTCTGTATAATTCCTAACTTTCTTAAGAATTTTTTTACGAAAAAAAGAATCAGTAACCTAAAACCAAAGGCATGCATTAGTTCAACACAACAGTAAACTCCTATAATTCTGATATCTATTTAATGATTTGAGAAATTATATGGATCTGAAAAATGTAGTGTTCACTGTATAGCTATAATGCTTTCTCCATTTAAAAGGCAGAAGCAGATCAAAATTCTCAATCATTTCATATATAAGATATCAGATCTTTCATACTCAAGTGTTCACTGTAATATGTTGTTCATATAATTCAGTTTTCACAGTAGTATTAAACCTTCCAATGAGGAAACAGATTCAAAGGAGTAACCTCACAATTGCAAGGGTGTGTTCAAATTCAAGTACGCATATAGATATACTGGAAGATACACACATGTATCCATAAGCTTATAGAGAAAGAATACGAGAGAGAGAGAGAGAGACATGCTTACCAAATGAAATCCCTAATGCTGCATATTTATTAAGTCATATGGGATTTCATTCTGGAGCACTATGCCCCCCACCACAATGGCTTCCTACACCTATCTTGCATGGCCAAAAATTGCAAATAAGGTATGCATGGAAAGGTCTATGAGTCTACTTTCTATTCCAATTTACAAGTCAAGATTTCAGTATCTCTAGCCCATGTTATGGTCAAAACAGTATCAGGTGTCCAGAAACAACTTCCGAACAGTCTCAGTTTTTGGCTCCCAAAACCAGCTCCAAACTCTCTCTAAATCAACCTATTTTCACAAGGGTTCAATCCCAACATAAATTAGGTATACCAAGGTTGAATTAGGGAAAGAAATGGACCAAAAGAATGTCATTTGATAGGTCAAAACCTATGGAAAACATTGCTAAAACTCAAGGCTGTCCAAGAACTTAGCAGAATTATTCCAACCTACAATTAAATCTGGTACTGATCCATGAGGCCAAAAATTACAAATAAGGTACCATTGGAAATCTCTATGAGTTAGCTTTCTAACAAAACAAACGGAATGCAATTTTGCTAAATCTACAGAAAGTTATGACACTTCTAGTAACTAGTGTCCAAACAGTACATTAAGAGTTAAAATGATTTCAAATTCAAACTTAAAGGCTTTAACACTTAGACTTAAATCTACTAGTTGAGTTGAGTTGCATTGTTGTTGATATGTGAAGTTTTTCCCAGCTCAACACATAAATTGATGCATATATAGATGTGATTTCTCGCTCCCACCAATATATAATAGGAGAGCTTCAAGGAAAATTTGGAAATCCTACTGAGCATGTAAACACGACCAAAGGAAATAAAAGAACTACCTTAAAGAGTAAGGAATGTTAAAAGAATATCTCACTTCACAAATCACATTCAGAATGAAACTGGAGATTATAATATATTCGTCAATAGTTGCAAGAAATGTAAATATTGTTTTACTTTGAGTAAGTGATAGAGATACTCAGAAAACTTCCAAATTCGCGACAAGTCCTATTGTGGACGGAATTCTACCGCTAAACAGGTTGTTTTCAAAAAGCCTGCCCAAATAAACATTCGTCATTTTAATGCAAATACAGCTTATGTTGAAGCAATAACTTATTTTCAGTAATAGCCACTCTGTCAGTTTGAATAAACAGTTGATCAGAATTCAGAACATACACATGTATCAGGGTCATATTTGCACTGAAGAGCTGAGCTGGGATTTCACCAGAGAGCTGGTTCTTTCCGAAGTGATTGTAAATCATGGACAAAGTTAATTCAATATTTTGACCAGAATAAAAAAGAGACATAATAACAGAGATTTTACTAAAAAGGATGCTTAATTAACAATGATGAAAAGCTCTGAACCCTCCTCTTGCTATTCCAATTAACAGGGTACTCGCCTAGTTAACAATTCCTGCCAAATTCAATTTTCTTGATGATTTGATCCTTTTATGTTTGTCGCTTCAATTTTGATTCCCAATTGCTTTCAAATTTAGCTTTATATGCTGCCTATTTATAAAATATATATCAAAAACTGCTTGCTATGTGAGCATATAGTTCTGAAGACAGATAACATAACAAATAGAAGAATAACCTAGACTTCAAGTTCAACTGGGAATAATCAAATTACTCTGAAAGTTTTACCTAAGTAGAAGTGGCACACTGATCCATGTTCATCAAATGTAAAACCAACTTTAGTTCCTCCTGCATAACTTATGCAATTAAAGAAGATTCAGTAATCAGATAACTAGGGTAGAAATTGCTCAAATGACGATCCAAAAAGGATGGAAACAAACATATAAAAGGACACATAACCCCGACTCACTTTCGGTGCCATGTCTTCGTGTATGTACAACTCCAGCCAAGTGGCATAAATCATTAATCAAGACAAATTTTCAACAGCAAGTTTCTCTTGAAGCTTCGCAATCCGCGCCTGAGTAAGAACATTTGCGATATGTTGTGCTTGTTATCATCAAAAAACCAACTAAACAAAACAAGACACGCTGAAAGGAGGAAAATCCTTGTCTTACCAACAAACTCACAAGGCTTAAACAAAATATATAAGTGATCACCATTCAAGAGACTAACAAATTGTCTTATGTCAGGTGAGGTTTGCTCCAGTTGCAAGAATTAATTGCCTACCTAGTCCTCTTTGTTGTTTCATGGAGTGCAGACTTAGTATTTCATGTTATCAATATACATCATTGTACCCCAAATCCTGAGATGATTTGGTTACTTAACAATGTTATGAACGTTATACGATCTGCACATCCATTACCACAGTCAATGGAGTAAATAAAAAACCAGGCATGATTTCAAGGATTCAATTAAACATAACTGAAACATGAAGTTAAAATGTGAAATTTGGGCCAAACGCTGTGGTTAAATTTTATGTTTCTATAAAGGAAAAGGGATAGCCTCCTTTTATTGCCGCCAACAAACCATTTCTTTTTAGAACATGCATGTGATTGAGCTTGACTTTGACATCATAGGTTGAGCGATGTGATGTTTAACCAATCAAATGTCTTGCCACAAGTACAATGGACCAAGCAACAATCTTCAACTTGGTAGGAACTTTAGATTTCCAAAGGAAAGAAACCAACAGAAGAAGGAAGGTGCTTGAGATTGAGCCAAAGGCCTCAAAATGGCTAAGCAATGTATTTACGGTGGAGTCCAAAACCCAAAACCAGCTATCATGAGAGTCAGAGAAGTATTGAGGATGAGGGATTTCTAACAATGCTACCCAACTCCTCTGATTACGTATCATAAAGTTCCTTAAAAACTGTAAATTCCAAGAATTCATTGGTCCCAGAAGGAAACTAGAAAAGGTACATCTTCGAGAGAAATTGATCTACTTTTATCTGGCCGTTTGTTCTCAATTCCGTGAATCCTTGATACCCAGATCACACAGAGTGGGTGCGGGTGCCAGAGTGGGAGTGCGAAAGCAGGAAATATTAAAAATAGCTCAGAGAAGGAGCACATTCAGACCACAAATCACAACGACCCACCGATCCCCAAAACTCCTAACCTCTATCCAAATAGACAAAGAAAACAATCCATGAACCACCTCAATGCTAGGAGCGAAATGAGTATTCTTCTAGTCAATAATGAAGTTGGGGTTTGGGGTGATTAATTGAGAACATGTGGAGAAGGCGTGAAAGAATTTTGTATAGAGAAAAAAAGAATCTAAAAAGTACTTTAGTTGGACTTGGTTACCGTAAAGGTTCTGTCATGTGCAAGCCAGCCGTAAAATCCAAATTATTATCACTAATGATTGTTGGAAATGGGACAGATATGAAACAAGCGGCAACACGATGAGTGCAGTTTTGTTAGACAAGTCGTACATTAGGATTAATGTGGGATCGGGTGGTGAATTTAAGGACTATACCATACTTTGGTCAGAAAACTATACAAGTCAGTAAAGCAAGTGAAGCTGAATGTCTTTTTTTTTTTTTTGATAAGTAAAGCTGAATGTCATTTATATATCAATATCACAGAGAACAATATATTTCCTTAAAATTCTCAGCATAAATAAAAGTTAATGGGCTAATTTCCTTGTGCCTTGCTTCAAAGTCAAACTGTTACGTGATGTTCCCTACTCTTCAGAGACAAGCAGTGAACTATAGATGTTTGAAAATGATTAATACCTTGAATGATTTAGAACGGCGAACAGAGGGGTCCAGCTCTAGAGCCATTGAATAAGAGTTCTCAGCGGCATCAAAGTGTTCCGTAGTCATGAACACATCACCTTGGCAAATATAAGCCTGTAAAGTAGACAACTTGAGACTAGTAAATATCTTGCCCAGGCTATAGCTATAATATAGTAGGGAGACTTGAAGGCAAGAGATAGATTACTCGACTTAATTGATTTACAGCTCAAGGAATTTATTGAAAAAAATCAGATGTGCACTATATATTTCATTCAAGACTGGACATCTATTCCAGATGCCATGCTGGTTACTTCGCTAGGTATTCACGTTCAGCATATACATGCTATGACTGGGTTATCAGGGATGATTCTATAGTACACTATGAGGATGAACTCTAGAATACCCTTCATACCCAATCACATGGTTAATTAAGTAAGTCAAAGTAGCTAACTAAGCATCTTTGTGCAAGCCCATGACAAGGGTGTTATTTTGCCTCAACATCAAATTTCAGTTTATCTCTGCGGGTACTTTGGATGTATAGCCCTCGGGTACATTGCCATAAGCTTAATTGAAATGTATTCAAAATCAGCCAATCTTTACCCAAAAGCTGCAGTCAATCTAATTGCATCTATATATATATGGAGGCTTTCAAGTTATCAGCTTCGCAGGTATAACACGGCACCATATTATTGTTTTACATTCTCGTCTAAGAAATAATAATAACACAAGTCTTTCTATAGCTGAAACATTATTCTAGAGTTGAACCTATCTTGTGTTTTCTAGATCACATAGGAGAAAATGAAGAAGGGGAAGGTATTGACTTGCGACCACGATATCCATGGGAAGGAACTGATTCGAATTATGAACATGAGCAGGTATCTGTCATATTCTTGCAAGAACTATCAAAAAAAATTTCTTACAAGAACTAATCTATTTCCATCCTTTGCTATGTTAAATTTTGTACTACCAAGAATGAAGCTCCTAAGCAGAGTGTTCCATATTCTCCGGGAGAATAATCCAGATCTTGCTGGAGCACTACAAGATAAAAGTACTTCTTGTGACCATGCTTTTTTGGAGGGCCTGGAAAACGGTCCCAATACTAGGCTATTGACACTGTTTGGTAAAGCCCATCCAAATACTGTTGTATTTAATACTCTTTGGTAAAATCCACCCAAATAATTGTGTTTTTAGTTCCATTATGTATCCCCGTAATACGTTTATATTTTATATGTCACTGTATAGAATATGAAAGTCTCCATGATGACCTTAATGGTTGTAAAGGGTACCAAGGATACTATTAGAGTGTTAGTATGGGCAGGTTTTGTGGTTAATACCAAGCATACAATTAAAGAGAAGGCTGAAGCCAACCAAATTTATATCCAGTTACCGACCACTAGAGTAATGCAATCCTTAACCAACACATCCATGAACATATAGGACTTGAAGCCTACTTCCTAAAAGCAGTCACCTAATTGTCATCTCAATCCCGATGTTCCTTCATGCAAAATGTCACGTTATATGCTTCTATTATACTGCCTAGAGTGTTCTGCCACCTCTTGGGTCTCAGGCACATCAGTATGGCAAAGTAGCATACCAAGCTTCAATGGTCATAGACCTTTGGGATTTCAGATAGCTTGAGGAATATGATTATCCATCAAGCTTAACAGTTAAGAGAACCACATGACTCAGTCTTGGATTACCAAGTAGCTTTAATGTAGCAACTTACACCTATCAACTGTTTAGCTTGATAAATATTTAAGACCGATAAGCTCACCTCAGGATATTCAGGAGCAAGAGTCAGAGCCTCTTTAGCATCCTCAAGAGCCTCAGATATATTGCTCATTGCCAAGCGTGCCGCAGACCTGGATGAAAGCAGGGTTTCATTAACTCTTTTTTATAACAGACCCCTGCTAGATCACAGAAAGAAGATTAAGCTAATTACCTGTCAGAATTGTGCATGTAGATTTAGACTACCAAATTGACTGCATTGTGTGAGCTAAGTATACTATACTTTATACGCGAAGAGGGAGGGGCAGGGGGGAGGTTAGACAATACTATTCATGATTTATGATATGTTTCATTCATGGGTTTTTGGGACGGAACGGAACGAAAATAGGAAAGTGGATATGTTGCATATTATGATGAAAAATGGGATAAAGGAAAAAGGAAAGCATATGTGCCCCCAAGTAATGATTTTATTGCATTTTAGTCAATTAAAAGTAAAATAATTAGAGAACAGGTTGGTTGAAATTCGATTATATAAATAGAATGTTCCCAAACTGTCCCTGAACCCTATTGTTGAAATACATCCTATACCCTTTTATGTCAACTTAAGCATGTCAATCTAAATTATATTCAACTCATCCCTCTCCCTAATTCGATTGTTATACGCTTTTCGTCTAAGGGAATAATTTTGTACTAACCGTTAAATGAATGAAGATTTCAATATTGTAGCAGCCTTCACATGAGGGAAATGAGTACAGCATGTAGTAGGGTGATCATTGGGTTGTTTCTGGAAACAAGAATAAAAGGACAAAATGAGCATCCTATAAAAACAAATTCATATCAAAATAGTTATTGTAATAGTTCAGATGACTAAATTATGATTTGTAATAGAGGTCTAATATTACGAGCTCGAGCTTGTAGTATTCTTGCAAGCTTTGATGTTAGTGCCATCAGATCAAATTTACTTAAATCTCCTAAATTATAGCCTATCCCTAAGAGCAATCCCATGTGATTTCAAAAATAATACAACACCAAAAACTTGTGGCCAAATACCAGCCAGTTCCTCATTGGGAAACCTCAAGTAAATGTCATTAGCATGTCACTTAGTTGTTTTGCCTACACACATTGACGCAGCACTTGCATGGATCCTAGAGAATGCAACCAATTACATTATGTATTGGCGCAATGCAGTATGGAATTGTGAGAGACTGATGATAAGTGAAGAATGAGTTTGAGGCGGCATTGCCAGCACACTACTGAATAATGAATATAGACTCTATCTGTATATTTACTTTTGTTTCATCATTTTATTTGATCAGATAGCAAGTGGCTTATGACTACAGTTTTTGGCTGAAGGATCATGGCTTGCTATGGCCTGTATTTTGAATGTTTTGCTCTTAAGTCACAACTAGTGTGAAACAGATGCTAAAACAGGAGCCACCTGCTTCTGCATCGAGTACGGGCCCTGGGATGCCATCTTCACATGCACAATCCATCTTCTAGGGCTTGGTTTCAGAATCATTTTGTCAAATTAAAATATTTTCTTTTTATCATAGTGATGGAATGGATAGGGTTGAATTCATCTACAACTATTTTTAACATGACAATGTTTATCCTGTTGTATAGTAACAATGTTTTGTACCAAAAGCTCATCAAACTTTCGCCAAGCACTTCATAAACTATTCCTTAATTAGACTATATATGAAAAATTAAAACACCTCTGCTGAATTCAACAAAATGAATGTCATTTCGGCTCATGAGCGAACTTACTTACTTGGGGAACTCAAAACAGTGCCTTTTGCAAACCAGGGTGAGTAAGCCACAGGAAAGCATGGCATCTCATCTGATAATCTTGTGGGTGCCCTCCTCTGCTCCACCAGTAGTTGTCTTACAACCACCGTACCAAATCAGAACAAAATTGCAAGAAGATAACATTATAAAATGCAGTAATTAGAGATCAATCTTACCAAATCAAAACAAAATTGCAGTTTGTGACCAGTTGGGAAGAGGTTGAGAGACGTCTGTATGCTGGGAGGATACTGGAGATGCGTCTTGTTCCTTACCAGACGCAAAGAGTGGGGTATGCTATGCTAGTGGCTGAGCGCAAGGGGCTGAGAGAGTTTGGGGATATGGGAATTGAGTGCTTGCAGTCTCTATGCAATGGCCGGCAACGTGCGGGGATGGCGACGAGAGTGATTTTGCAGAGATTAGGCGAGTTTTGAGAGAAACAGACTGAACGTTTTCTGCCCTAAAATTCTAAGTATTAGCGCGGAAGAAATAAATTAGAATAACCAAAGCGGGCAATATTGTCGCGTTCTTTTTCGTCCAGCCCACACCCTACCACAACGTTTACTAAATAAACGTTGTTAACATAAATTCCTACTACAATGTTTCATTAAAAACACGTTGTTAAAAAATACCCTACAACAACGTTTGTTAACCAAACGTTGTTAATAAATACCCTACAACAACATTTCTAAAATAAACGTTGTTAAAACTACTACAAGACAACGTTTCTTAAAAAACGTTGTCTAAACTTACCTTACTACAACGTTTCTATGAAAACTTTGTTAAAAGAATGTTGTAAAAAAGTCATTTTTGTTGTAGTGACTAAAGCCAAATAACTAAGTGATTGAAGCGAATATATTTAGTGGAATGTATACAGCCAACTAGACATCATTAACAGTTTGTATCTTTGATTGCCCTAGGGTTTAGGAGTTGATTAAATAAAGAAAGTTCTAATCATATTTGCTTTCCTTAATAATTTAAGTATGTGTAATGCTTGGGCCACTTTCATTTCGCACCAAAATATGGGTACTTTATGACGTGACACATTCTCATTGGTTAGACATTTTGTGGGTCCCACCACTTCAACCAATGAGAGTGTACCACGTCATAGAGTACTCATAATTCAGTGTAAAATGAGAGTGGCCCTAGCTTACCCAGTAAGTATATATTACCTCGGTTCTTGGGAAGAAGACATCAATAGAATTAAAGTTCCTTTTAATAGCTAAATTATTGTCTTGTTTTTTTTTTCCTCTAAAAAAAATGTTTTGTTAGTAAACTTGTTTTTTAAGAAAACATTTTAATCATTTTTATTATTTTACCCTTATTTTTTCTTTTTTCTTTAATACTTTAATTATGAGCGACATGCATATGCGTTTTAAAGAAAAGTACATATTATACAAATAATAATAATCAAGTCAACTATTTTTTAAAAAAAATTTAGGGATGGAGAAAAAAAATTACACCATTCCTTGTTTTTACAGATAGTTCACAGTATAACAAGTAGGGCTATTGACACCCCAAATTCGAGTACTCCATACACCCCCTTAAATTCCAATAAACCTTCTCTGAAGCCCAAACTTTAAACAACATCTCCTTGTAGAAAAACAATCACACATGGAGTCGAAAGAAGTCATAGGAACAAATAATATAAGTATTCCTCATATTTCCTCTGATTAAAATTTTGTTTTTTTAAAATATTTTTTTTTTCGGAATTTTTGGAGCGTTGGTCGTCTGTACTGTTCGGCACTGGTTTGAGGAACACAAGAAGTGATGTTCAGCAAACTTGGTCGAACATCATAAGTCATGTTCATCACACCATTGCGAAACAAAACAAGGTGTGTTCATCACACAATTGTCGAACAGAACACGCTGTGTTCACCACACCATGGCCACATGTGAGCCTTGGCCGAACATCACATATTGTGTTTATCACACCATTGTCGAATAAAACAATAAGGTGTGTTCATCACACTGTGAGAACCCAAACCCTACTTGTGTAACATGTCTACTATACTTGTTTAACATGTTTGAAGTGTATTTAACATGCTAGTAATATTCCTAACATGTTTGACTTGTTAGTAGTCCACTAGATGAGCTATGGGTGTCTAGTGAGATTTATATGCCTTGTATGCTCTTGTTTTGACTACTTTGAGTTGTGCCTTTGTATTACGCACTTAACTAAGTCCTAATAGAGCCTTAGTACATTTCTTCCATGTTCCACTTCAATCTTGGTCATTGTATGCTTGGTTGAGAATTCGGAAGCATTGTTGCTTCATTTGACCTTTTGACTCTTAGGGTCTCTGATCGGTTTGTCGTCCTTTGCCTTGTTTCGTGTCGTTAAGACTCGTGAAATGTTAATTTGAATCCTAGACCATGTATACTAGTCATTAATATGTTTGAGAATGTATTTCCATGCTTGTTGTATCTTTGTTTAACTTGTTGAATCGTTTGATGTTTGTTGCGAGTATTGCCCTTTGTTCCTACTTGTTTCGGGTGTCGATCGAACCTGTTTCGGACATGGTTTGAGTGGTTTAAAAATCCCATATGGTTTGGGATTGAATTGGACATATTTGAGTCTTGATTTCAAGTCATTTTGGTCATCCAGAGCACTGAGCACTCGCTCAGCCATATGACCAAGCGACCGCACAGTTTCCAGCAAGTCCAGGATTTGGGAAGGAGACCAAGCGCTCGCTTGGCCTCCTAAGCAAGTGACTGCTTGCCCCTGTTTTCCAGCCTTACGGGATTTTATGCAATTTCGATTTGTGACCCAATTAGACTATTAATATCCCATCATTAGTGACCCTAATTACTTGTACTAGGCCCTAACTAGCTAGGTTGACTTAATCCTAATTAGAGCTGTTAAGGTGGGTTGGCGGGGCGGGCCAACCCACAACCCGCTATAACCCACCATTTGGCGGGGCGGGGCGGGCCAACCCATGAAATCTGCATGGGCCGGGAAATTGACAACCCAACCCAACCCATCTTGGGTTGTGGATTAGGCGGGCCAACCCACCAACTTTTTTCCCAATTAATCTAAATAATAAAAATAATCATAAATAACACAAAAAAATGTCACAATTCATTAAAAAAAATTATATTTTCTACTATTATATTTTTAATAGTGTTTTCTAACAACTTTCTCTAATATTTATAGTATAAAATGAGAAAAAAATAGATGTAAGAATCTATTTTATCATTACTCTATTTGTATGTTCTTATAATTATTTTTTCTATAAATATTGTTGTTAATATACCTTATTCTGACATCTTTAGTTGTTATAAGTGTCATTTTTTGAACGAATTCAAAATCATTTACTAATATTTCAGATATAAAAAATAATCTTACATTTTGAGCGAAAAATGATTTAAACTAATTATTTCAAACTTATGACTTGGTTATTTGAAACTAGTATTTGGCGGGCCAACCCGCCCCAACCCACCTCAACCCGCAACCCACCGCGGGCTCAACCCATTTGACCCACCTCCTAATGGGTTCATATTTTCTCAACCCAACCCACCTTTTTTAAGTGGCGGGGCGGGCCAACCCAACGAGCACAACCCATTTTGACAGCTCTAATCCTAATCCCTAATTTGGAGCTTAATCATCCACCCTCTCCATTTGACATGTGGATTTCCACTCACATTTGCATGTCATATATATACTTTTTCCTTCTTTGTAGCTGTCACCAAGAAGCCATTACCTCCATTATTTCATCCTTCTTCATGAGCTTGAGTGTGTATGGTGAGGTGAGATTAGTAGGTGTTTCCTCCATAACTTGAGTTCCCGAGTCCCGATTTCCAATCCAAGGTATCCAAATCGAAGCTATCATTGAGGAGCACAATTCTCACCGATTAGATTTCTTTTATTTCCTTTTTTTTCCTTGGTATAAGGTAAGCTATTGATTCCTCTTAGGTTGTATGCTAGAAATGTCATGCTACCCCCTTTCTTTCATGTCTCTCATGCCTCTACCATGATAATAACATGTTTTAGGATGATTTGAGAATATGAGAATTTTGAATGATATGCTCATCTTGATTGTTTTGGTCATAAGCCTAGAATTAAATATGTTTTATGCTTCATTTGGAATAACTATTGTTCTTGGGCCATTGACTTTTATTAACTTTTAGAATTTATGATTCTAGGATTTAATGATTTAGGAAGTTATGATAATTATTGGTTATTGTTATTATTTGGATTAATGACCTAGTCTAACCTATACGAGAACTTAGAAAAGAGTTTGGAATGCAATTAGTGTTTAAACTCTATTTGGATGAATTTATAGCGATGACTCAACGGAGTCTATTTTAGTGAGCCGTTGAACAATACCGGCCCAATGATCAATCCCTACGACGTTCTTAAATACGTTTCACTAGAATACTAGTTCCAGACTCTTGAATAGGATTGACCATCATGTTTGATCTTAAATGTCATATAATAGAATGCCCATTTGACATGTTGAGTTCGCTCTCGTTGAGCTTAACCCTACTTGATTTATTGATAAAAATACCTACTTGTCATGAAGGAGGTTGCTATTGTCGAGATCGTTCTCTACTTGAGAATTTGTTGAGTAAACACCTACTTGGCATTTGCATGAGTCTACCTGGCATACTTGGTCTTTAGCACACACACCTCCACTGTGACCGTAGTGGGGAAGTAGCCCCTTTGTTTTAACCACTAGAGTGCATTGGTATGTCTATCCCGAGCATCTCCTCAGATGGTCGATGTATTAACAACCATCTGACACCTCACATTCCAGATAACGCTTGTATGTAGGAACTACGTAGTGGCACCGATTCTCCATATATCCTTATCCTATGTGATTTACTTCCGGGCACTTATGTGAAAACAACGTACTTCTTGGATATATGTTCTATATGCTTATGCAATGATATCTTACCTTGTATGTTGCATATTACCATGTCATGCATGATTGATAGCTTACAAGTCTTTATGACTTACCCAGTCCCCTTTACTGCTTTAGATCCTAACAAAGCAAGTCCTTCTCATTGAGGCTCGTAGTGGTCGTGTTCCTTTGTTTCTCTTTTGGTCCGACGTTGCGGTTGAAGAGGTAGTTTTTAGATGTCATCTTCTATTCTTTTGTCTTTTGCAAGGACGATGGGTTTTAAAGCAAGTCAATTAGACTATGTTTGGGAATTTGTATAGAACTTATACCTATGATCTTTTATTAGCTACTTGTATTTTCAACACTTGTAGTACTTATTGTAACGCCCCAAACTCGGGTCCGACCATTTGGACCCACAATTTGGCCACGTCACCAATAATCAATACTTAAAATCATAATAAATCCCAACGCTATATAATAATTAATCAATATTAATATCCCTCAATTGTAATTAAAATACAACCACCAATGTCTGAAACGAAATCCAATATAAAACTAATTAAAAATAATAAAATTTTCAAAGTATGAATGAATTATAAATGTCTAAAACTTTTTTGACCATCTTCATTCATCTACTCGGAACAACTCATCTAGTCAAGTTAAATGTCACTTGGAAGAGAAAGAATAGGAAAGGGTGAGTGAACAATGCTCAGCAAGTTCATATACAACTCATCCGGTTACTAAGGAGGAGTTGACCAAAATAAATCAAAGAACCAAAATCGAACGTTCAAATATCTGTCATGCAAAAGTCAAAATAGTCAAGTGCAAATATTCAAATTTCAGATATATTTTTAGGATTCCAAGTGAAGGATAAAGATACAACAAATGACTCGAGTAATCCAATTGTCACCAACCGTCCCATACCAGCTGGCGACAACGGACGACTCACAGATAATATTTAGGATTACAAACGAAAAATAATAATGCAAAGGACCACTCGAGTAGTCCAATTGTCACAAACTGTCCCATACCAGCTGGAGACAATGGATGATTCACAGATACCAAGATCACATAAGCGGTCAAAGACCTGTTCGAACAATGTTCCAAAAAAAAAATTCTAAAGACCCATAAGGGTAAAGGTTTCTAAAGGGTATATCCGGATAACTAACCATTTGTCTAGTGGTTAAAAGGGTTCAAAAGGTCACATTAACCCGTGACTAGGCAAACCAAAAGGTCACATTAACCCGTGACTAGGTTGTTTGACTTAATGATCAAGATAGGAACTTTTTAAATAATCAAATACATTTTATAAAACCAGTATGAATGACGAACACATTTATGTATCAAATAGATATCTCACATAAAACATGATAGGTATGTGAGATTTAACGAAGGAGCATGATCATGAGTAATCAAATGAACGAAATCGACGGAGTTCGAAATCAAATACCGATACAAAATCGGCACATGTTTTCAAAGGAAAGACATTTATCAAAGAAATAGTGGAAGCCTAAAAGTATAGAACGAAGAATTCAAAAGACCTAAATGAGGTATAATCCCTTATCTCGAATCTCTTAGCAAAATAATTCTTGTCACGCGTACAATCGTCTCACGCTCGTTCGTCCGAAACTAACATTTAACGTAACAAAAATTACCGACTAATATCTTAATAATTAAATTACTAAATTATAAGTTTTTTTTTTCGGTACAGACTATCTACTAAAATTTTAATTTTTTTTTAATCTCTCCATCCCATCCACCAAATCTATCTACTAGTCAACATTACATTGTTATATATACGGAGTAATATTTAGTAATTAACTACATACTAAACACACACACATAAAGTACCCATCACTCCAAAGTAATTCTCACTGATTTACTGACCATTCACACATACAGCAACATCTTCCTCCAATTCAAGCACTATTCACAACACACAAACACACATGTATACCATACACACTAGAAGACAACCAACCTAATACTCTCTTTCCTATATTAATCTTTTGATGTCTTCTCCCCCCTCATCTCATATATTTATTTTATTATTTTTCTCCAAATCCATTTAAACATGTTATGTTTCATATTCTACAAATCCAAAATTTACAATTGAAGAAAAGATACATAACTCACCTCAAGTTATAATATAAATCCTTCTTTGTTCGGCGTCCCTATTCAGTCGTCGTCCCTCTCTCTTGTTCTGCGGCAACTCTTTCTTTCTCCCGTTCTCAAATATATTTATATTAAACCCTACTAGGTTTTCTAACCCTAAACTGCAATCCTAAAATTAACTGAACCGAAATTAATTAACTAATAATAATTGGGAATTAGTATTAAAGTTTTAGTCAAAAGTGGGCTTAGCCCGACCCAATCCAATTAATTACTAAATAGGTCCAAAATAATAAGATTAACTGAAAACAATTATAGTATTAATTAATTAGGTCCAAAACAATTATAATTTTAATTAACACGAATTAATATTGTTGATTCTTATGTTAAATTTATATCTGATCAGTACATTACATTAGTTTTATACTTCAGTGGCTAATCGGGTGCGTATCGATTAGCGTGGCAACTGTGTGTATAGAACTTTGCCTTGTATAGTTTTTGTAGGACTCTTTTCGGGTTCGGAAGACCCTTTCTCGGCTTCACTTAGGAAGACACGCCGAAAGCTTAAGATCGGTAGACCTCGTGTCGGTGATGCGCTTCTACGTGTCCTCTTGACATAAAGCTAGTGGATTAATTCAAACTTATTTCCATATATTATTTGAATTAATCCAAGTCATTCTCGACATGTCAAGCCGCCAAAGCAACTTTCAGCAGAAGACTTTTCGTCTGAGCGAAAAGAAAGCATGTCTCCCCTACTTTACGCTTCATCTCTCGATCGACACCAAATCGCCCACCTTTTGAAGATCTCGAAATGATTATACGCTCGGATATGTGAAGGCGAAATTCCTTGATGACCCCATGCATTTAATGCATTTATGAATAAATTTGTTGAAGCCTTCGTCCTCTCAACGGATTCTTTTGAAGTGCACTGCTTTAAATCGCCATTGAAGCTGGAACAAAGAGACAAGCATGCAGAATCAATCGAACACTTAAAGAATTGCTCGAATCTATACAACTCCAAGTCTTTCGGCTCGGTGCATTCAATAGATCCTCAGCAGATCTAGAAGTCCTCGTCAACAACAAGAAGCTGCTCTTCAACATTTATTGTTTTATTCTTCTTGTTGTTTACTTCCATTAACTATATTACGCACGAATTAAATATCTTGTATTTACTGAGATATTTAATTCCATAGACAAACACAAGTCAATATTTTGTACACGATCCATTAGGGATATTCTTTGTAATTGATCTAAGTGGAAAACATAGTGCACAATTTAAATCCAAGGTTGGCGCCTTGGTGGTGGGCGTAGCACTATTTGAGTGTGAACCATCTCAAAATACTTGTGTTATTTCCTTACGTTTGTCTATTACTTGAGCGCATAGTTTCCTTGTTCATTATATCCATTTCATTGAGAACTTAAGTAATCGTAAAAGGTCTAGGTAGTCCTTATCGGCGGACACTGGAACAATTTTCTTGAAGGTCTTCCGCTACTTGAAACTCTTCATAAACTTCAAGTAACTTTCAAGGAACTTACTTAAAAGTTTTAAAGTGTTAATAAGCTATTCAACCCCCCTTCTAGCTTATTATTGTGCTCATTGGGACCCACATTGGTATCGAGCCATACTCTTTGAAAACAAGTTTTTCTAGATTAAACTCTTGAGAATACGACATAATGGCACAAACACACTATATCTGCCTACATCTAATGCTAACCACGTCCCAATATTGGCGAAGGTCATTTTGATGTATGGAAGGATAAAGTAATGAGATTCATGAACTCTATTGACAACAGATTATGGAAATGTGTCACTGCGGTCAACATATACCAATGAAGGCAAATCTTCTCGCCTCCATCATTGGGAACCTGCGAGTTCCTAAAGAAGAATCGAGAATGGACGAGAGGGCGATAGAAAGCTGGTTGAACTTGACGGTAAAGCAATCAACATAATCACCGACTCTCTAGACACAAGCACATACCGGCAAGTGATTCGATGTACAAGCTGCGAAAGAGATGTGGGAAGCTCTTGTAGAATACTTGGAGGAGACCAAGACACAAGAGACAACAGAAAATATACATACATCCAGCGGTTTGATTCTTTCAAAAGGATCCTAAGGAAACAGAGACAAGCATACGATCGATTCGGTGAGGTAATAAATAGTTGCTTTTCTCTTGGTAAAACGTATGACAAAAAGGAAATGAACATGAGGTTTCTAGGCTCTCTAGGTAGCTTATGGCATGTGAAGACCACGGCTATGAAAGAATCTAAAAACTTAAACGAGATGACTCTTCGTAGTCTCTACGCAAGTTTAAAGGTTTATGAACTTGAAGTTAATCAAGCTCTAGAGCAAGACAAACAGTTGAAGCGTGTCTTTGCCGACCATGGTCCAAGAAGAAATCATTGTTGAAAACAAACCTCTACTTCTTCTGTGAAAATGATTTTTTATCGATGAACAATTTGCTATGTTTGTTAAGCGATTTCAAAAATTTGCAAAATATGGAAGAAAGAACACCCACCAACAACCTTTCGGGAAGATTGGTGAAAGTTCATCAAGGAAGAGCTTGTGTGTTATAAGCGTAGAAAACTGGTCATTTTGCCTCAAAGTGTCCAAAGCCAAAATTTGAAGCATACGAAAACCCTCGTTTAGAAAATTTCAAAAACAAAAGGTATGTTGGTGAAGACATAGAAGATAAACGGGTTGCTACATGGTTTGAAGCGATTCGAGAAGAGGAGGAAGAGGATTGTGAGCAAGCTAACTTATGCTTAATAGCTCATGATTCATATCCTACCTATGACTCTGAAAATGAAGTTGTAGTTTCACCAAGTCCTTTGGACAAAAATGAAACCAGCAGTGATAGCTTGAAGGAAGAACTTCTCAAGGATAATCGGGATATGCTTGAAGAATTTAATTCCTTTAGAGTAGCCTATGTTAAAGCGGCCAAGCGTGAGAAACTTACAAGCGAAATCTTTGATGGCGGTGAGATTCAAACTCTCAATAGGCGTCAACAAGAGATATCAAACTGAAGGAAGAAAACAAATTTCTTCATGACAAAATTGGCTGTCTGACTGAGCACATCAAAGGACTAGACCTAGAGAAAGTTGCCTTGCAAAAGACAATTGACTCCTGGAATAGCTCCAAGGATGCATTCGAAGAAATCCTTTCAAGCCAAAAATCTAGCTATGATAAAACTGGCATAGGATATTCAGATGTGTCTCTTGAGCAATCTCTTACGTCAAAGAGAAAGGTGAATCCTCAGAAGCGCTAATGATATATCTTTCTCTAAGCAGACATTTGGAAATCTGGGGGAAGCAAGGCCTTGGTTACTCAAGTGTTCCTTATGTTTACCCTAAAGTTCACTGAAAGGAAAAGCCAAAATGAATGATTCAAATGAGAAATCTGAGAAGGTAACGGTAGAGAAAGTGAAGTCTACCGGCAACGACTATGTCAAGGCAAAGTCTGCTGACGGTAGACCTGCTAAACCTCTACCGGTAACTATCAAGTTTGTCAATGAAACAGACAAGGTTTCTTTACCTGTTGAAGGTAAACTTAAAGGTATTCTACCGAATCCTCCTGGAAAAGTTCTCAACAGAAAAGCTAAAGCTAAGTCTGTTAATAACCTACCTAGGAAGATTCGAAAGAAACAAATTAAGTCTATTGTCAACAAACAAACTGAACCAAAAATGGATGCTAAGAAAAGGAATGATCATAAGCACTCTTCAGATGAAGTATCTAACAGCTCTCTATGGACTTTTCATTTATGTCATTCTTGCCATTGCTTAGGCCATCTGGCACCAGAATGCCTGCTAAGGTTCACCCCAAGATCTGAGAGACCTAGTTCTCTCAAGGTCAAGCAGGTATGGGTTGCAAAAGGTTGCTAATCCTTAGGACCCATATAAAGGGTACCTTGTTTTGCTTTAACTATTGTACAGGAATGCTTCATGGCTATAGAGTCAGAAAACAAAGACATCTGGTACCTAGACAGTGGCTGTTCAAGGCATATGACTGGGAACGGAAGTCTTCTTACCGATATAGCCGAAGCAAAAGGACCCACAGTTATCTTCGGAGACAATGCAAGAGGAAAGACAATTGGATATGGCTCAATTACTAGAGGAAGTCTCTCCATCAACAAAGTTTCTCTAGTAAGCGGTTTAAAGCACAATCTTCTGAGCATATCACAGTGCGACAAAGGACTTCTATGCCAATTCAATTCCAACCGGTGCTTCATCAAAACAGTGAATCGTGCTCTACAATAGGCAATAGACAAGGAAGCGTCTATGTCGTGGACTTAAATCTTCTAGGAGATTCTCAAACGTGTCTAGTAGCCAACAATGTTCGTGACAACGGTGGCTATGGCACAAGCGTCTCGATCACCTCAACTTCAAGCACCTCTCCAAGCTCTCCAAAAATGGGCTTGTCAAAGGTCTACCTACGGTGTCTGCCGATCATGACAGAAGTTGCAAAGCTTGTCAACTAGGAAAACTTTCCAAGTCTTCCTTGAAAAGAAAGTCTTTTATCAACAAATAGACCTCTTCAACTTCGCATATGGATCTCTTTGGACCTATAACAACGGTCGATTTCGAGACAAGTACACACTTGTAGTAGTTGATGACTACTCTAGATTCACTTGGATTGAAACTATGACATCTAAAGATGAAACGTATGATCTAGTCCTTTGCACTTTTTAGAAGACTTCAAACTCAAAAGCTTGAAGACATACGTGACATAAGATCGACAATGGCACTTGAATTCAAAAACAATGGTGTAGAAAATCTTTGCGATGACCATGGGATCGGTCACAACTTCTCTCGCCGGCATTCTCAACAAAATGGTGTAGCTGAACGGAAGAACAACAACGATTGAAGCGGCTAGAACAATCTTGGCGAAGCTAAACTTCCGAAGTATTTACAGGCGAACGTATAAATCAACAACGCTTGCTTTACCCAAAATAGATCCCGGTAAACAAGTTTCATAATAAAACTCCATATGAAATATGGAGAGGAAGATCCCCAAACATTGATTTTTAAAATCTTCTCAGTAAATGTTTTATTCTTTACAATGGAAAAGAGTATAGAGGAAAATTTGATGCAAAATCGATTTAAGGAATTTTTCTCGGATATTCCAAACATTCAAAAGCATTTCTGATTTTCAAGAAATCTAATTTAAAAATCTTAGAATCTGCGGCATGTTTCTTTTGATGAATATGACTTGTTAGAGCCTAGAAAGGCTTCGAACGTTGCTAATGATTCCGATAATGATGAGATGTACAAATTCCAAGATCTACTTCCTATCGAAAACGGCAAACGCAACCCATGTATACCGATAACCCTTCACCCAGAGACGATACATCTACCGATACCGATAACAACTCTTCGTTGACCTCGAACCCATCTCTTCTGCTTTTACCCCAAGCACCTTTACGTATCTTCATCCTTCTTGTTCACCGAAAATGAAAGTTTTGAAGACTCTATTTCTTCTCGAACTGCATTTTTGGTGAATCTCCTTCTCAACCGACCTGCATTCTTAAGGGAAGATTCCACCGTAAGTGATCTTCCTCCAACCGTTATCGAAGCAAGAGATCATCCATTTCTCAAATCATTGGTGATCTCAATACAGAGTTCAGACGAGAAATAAGGTTCGAGAAGAAACGCTTGTTTGCTTACGCATTTGTATCTAACTCGAACCAAAGAAGATTGATGAAGCTATCGAAGATCATAATCGATTGAAGCTATGCAAGAAGAGCCGAACCGCTTTGAAAGATGTGCGTGGAGTTTAGTTCAAAGACCGATCGATCATCCAAATACGGCACCAAGTGGGTATTCTAAATAAAAGAGATGAAGATGGAAATGTCACCGTAAACAAAGCTAGATTGGTTGCTGGCTACCGATGTGAAGAAGGAATTGACTTTGATGAAACTTTTGCTCCTCGTTGCTAGACTAGAAGCAATCGAATCTTTCTAGCTTATGCCTCGCTCATGGACTTCAAAGTGTATCGATGGATGTTAAGAGTGCCTTTCGAATGGTGATCTTCAAGAAACCTGTGATACGTGGAACAACCTCCGTGATTTGTCATCTCGACAACTGGGACCACGCCTACCGACTCAAGAAAGCTCTCTACGGCCAAGCAAGCTCCTGGTATGAAACTCTATCCAAGTTCTTAATTGAACAAGGATTCGTGAGAGGAAGAATCGACACTACTTTATTCATCCTCAAGCACAAAGGCCATTCTCTTCTCTCGGTACAAATCTATGTGGATCTACATTATCTTTGGATCAACTAACCAAAGCCTCGTGTAAAAGATTCGAGAAGCCGATGCAAAGCAAGTTCGAGATGAGCATGATGGGCTTAACTTACCTATTTTCTAGATCCAGATACAACAGACTTTCGTAGACGAATCTTCATCACCAAACCAAATATGCAAAGGAACTAATCAAGAAGTTTGGTCTTGATTCACCAAAGGATTTGAAACTCCAATGTCTACCGACGCCATCTTGACAAAGATGATAAGGAAAGCAAGAAAACATGACCAAGTACCGAGGAATCATAGGTTCACTTCTTTACCTTACCGCTAGGCTAATCTCGACATTATGTTTGTCTGCTTGTGTTTGTGCTAGATTTCGCAGATCCAAAGGAGTCACATTTGCTTGCCGCCAAACGTATCATCGATATGTTCAAAAACAACAAATCTAGGCATTCGGTATTCAAAATCCAACAACTTCAATCTAGTTGGATACTCTGATGCAGACATGCACCAGAAAGGAAAGTGAAGAAGCACCAAATGGACTTGTCAATTTCTGGAAACACTGCCTCCATGGTCTGCAAGAAACAAGGATCAAGGGCAACTCAACCACGTATAATATAGCTGCAAGCAGCAATGTTGCTCAACCAGCTATGGATGAAGCAACA